>PVIJ01014697.1:0-39486 GCA_004024925.1 Scalopus aquaticus
CAGTAATTCATATCCCTGTCCGTGTTGTACTCCCCCCAGGCCTGACCCCGGGACTCCCCTACCCACACCAGACTCCCCAGGGCCTGATGCCCTATGGTCAGCCCCGGCCCCCCATCTTGGGCTATGGAGGTAAGTATAGGAGGGAGTTGAAAAACTTGGTGGTGACTGGGAGAAAGCAAGCTTAGCTAGGATGTGGCTGAGGTCATAATTTTTCACCTTCACACTGTTCTTTTTCATAGCTGGTGCTGTCCGCCCTGCAGTCCCCACAGGAGGTCCTCCATACCCCCATGCTCCCTATGGTGCTGGCCGAGGGAACTATGATGCCTTCCGAGGCCAGGGAGGTTATCCTGGGAAACCTCGCAACAGGTGAGAATGCGCCGAGATGTTAACATATTGTATGCGGGAAACGTATTTAAATGTTTTACGTTGACTGGTGGTAGAGCGTGGGGCACGTATTAATAGTTTTTATAGACTAGCGGTAGAATGCGGGTAACATATAAATATGTTAATTTTTATACTTTTTTTTAATGCTTAAAAAATTAGCAAAAATGGCCCGTGCCACGTGTTAGCGCGTGATAAAAACTACCCACAAACAATGTGTTAAGCTTCTCGACCTCTTCAGACATTTTCAAGGACTCTCAACTCATCCTGTCTTACCTCTTATCTCACAGGTTGGTTCGTGGAGACCCACGGGCCATCGTGGAATACCGTGACCTGGATGCTCCAGACGATGTGGATTTCTTTTGAGTGTCTCCTTTGCCTCACTCCTGGTATCATCTATACTTGTGACTGCCTTGTCCCATCCAGCTGAAAAATTTTTTGTACGTTCAGCCCTACTGCCAATAAAAGCACTTCCACAGTGATTTCTGGCTGAGTATATATACTTCCCCAAGTTCTCCCAAAGATCAGCTGGGTTCATGGTTAGCTAGCCATTTTATTGATGCCAAAGGCCCCAACCTCTGCTGAAACTTGCTGGGGGCCTGATACTACACAGCCTCTACCTTTAAGAAGTGAGTAGGTGAGTAGATGTGGGGCCAGAGTCTCAGTTCTGGGAACTTAAACTCAAGTGTTGGGTGAGCTGCTGCTCTCTGTGGAGTTACGGCTGGTCAAACACAGGTTGTAGAAGGAGTTGCAGTCGAAGGTTGTGCTTGCTTCTCTCCAGCCCACCCACCCAGCAGCCTGAATTTCAGTGGGTTTTTTGGGAGCACCCCAGCAATGAGGGTCCAATACCAGGACATAGGCATCTTGGCCTGGTCCCAGGCAGACTCCCAGCAAGGCCTTGGACTGGGCATCCGCATCCCCTCCAACCATTACAGGCCCTCCTCCCCCTGCGAAGTGGGAGTAAAGCTTCTCCAGTTGTCCCTGAAGCCCAGTTCCACGGGGTACGTGGCACAGACGCCCCTGGGGACCTCCGAAGTGGTCGAGGCAGAGGCAGGCCTCTACACAGCCGATCCAGCTCTGGGAGCCCCGGAACCCGGGGGGCTTGTCTCCCATGTCTTCCAGGGCCCGCTGCACGGCAGCCAGTCCAGGTACACCCGCGGACCGGCCCTCTGGCCATGAGCATAGCGTCTGCAGAGTGCGGTAGCCGCAGCCCCAGCCGCGGTCGTCCACGCCGTCGCAGCCGTAGTGGTAGTAGAGATAGTGGCCTGAGACCAGGGCCAGGCGAGCGGGCTCGCGGCATGGCGGGGCCAGGCCCAGGTGGACGTCCCTTAGTGGTTCCAGGGTGGCCAGCGGGCGGGGTCGAGCAGAGGCTTCTTCCTGGCGGCGTGGGGCGAACTCCAGGGACTCCGGCTCTCTTGTGCGAGCTTCGAGCAGGACTGGCGCGTAGGCACCCGGGACGCTCCCTCCCGGCTCCAGGAAGCGGCCAGCAGGACGCCGCCAACTAGCCGGACTCCCACAAGGCACCGCGGCGGGGCAGCCTCACTGCGCAGGCGCGAGCTCCGCCTCGGGGGCGGGGCAGCAGGCTACCCGCGTGCTGCCCCCTATCTAAGCGGTCCGCAAGGGCGGCGGGCTGTCACCCTCCCCACGTCCCCTCGGCCCGGGTGGTGGAGGCATCCTGCTCCAACCCGCGGCTCCCCAGTCGCTCACACTCCTGTGGCTGTAACAGTTTATTGGCAGCCCTGAGGGGCGAAGGCACCGCGGGGGAGGGGTGGGGGCTGGGCCCGAGACATGCAGAGGACAGGGAGCCCCGGGGCAAAGTCGGAGGGTGGGTGGGTGGGCAGAGTCTGAGCTTCCTCGTTATATCCCAGCCCTTAAATAGTATATACAGCTAGGGGGCCGGGCGGGGCAGGCAGGGCTGGGGGCCGTGGGGGCCGGCTTGGATCACAGGTCTGAGCAGCGATCCTGCTTGCTGTAATGGTCAAACTGGTTCTTCCAGTGCACCATGTAGGAGCTCCAGCGGTGGAACTCGGCCTTCCACTGGCGCTCCGCTTCATCCAGCGTGTCTGCGGCCAGGCGCCCGGCGAGTGGGGGTGGGGTGGGAGCACATGAGGAAGGTCGGGAACGGACATGTGGGGGTGTGAGTGCAGGGAGGACACAGGGAGAATGTAGGAGGCCACGTGGGATGGTGGAAAGAGGATCAGGAGAATATGCGAAAGACAGGGGAAAGGGCAGAGGCGGGGCCGGAGGATGGCGGGAAGGCGGAGGGAGGGGGAGAAAATGACCGGAAGACAAGGGGACAGATGGGATTAGAGAGGGGAGGGTCGAGGGTTGGTGGGGAAAAGAGAAGAGACAGAAATGGTTGATGGTTATAGCCCCAAGGGGGGTATTATCTAGACCCAGGCCCCCTTTCTCCTCTCTGCCCCCAGTCTCAGGCTCCAAAGAATAATTTTATGAAAAAAGGAAACTGGCTTTTTCATTTTCATTTAAGCAACACAGGCGTGTGGGTCCCTGAGACTGGTCGTAGGTCCCCCTCCGACCTCCCGCCCAGTCCAGTTTGAATGTCTCGGTTTGCGAGGGAGGAGGTGCTGGGTTGGAGATCCCTGAGTGGGGCCTGTCTTCACCATCCGACCATTCATTAGAGGAGAGGCCCCTGAGGCCGGAGGGGTAAGAGGCCGTGGTCACTGCCGCAGGAGCCGGGAAAGGAGGAGGAGGAGGGGTAGGGGGAGGCCGGGCCTGGGCCTCAGGGCAGCCTCCCCAAGGGCGGGGCCTGAGCAGGTGCAGGGAGCCTCCGTGGCTGGAGGGGGGAGAAGAGAGGGGTTACACCCAGCTGGCTCCGACGCCCCACTTTCTTTTTCCGAGCCCCTTTTCTCCACCTCCTCCCAGCCCCTGCCGGCTGGTGCCTGCGTACCGGTGGCGCTGATCAATTTGGGTAGGAATCGGTTCCAGAAGGCGCAGGCCTGGGCGCGCAACCCTTGCCGCACCTCCAGCGGCCGCAGGTTCAAGCTCACATATTGCTGCGCTTCTGCCGTGTACAGTGGCCATTGCGGGACTTTGGGGTCCGGGGGGTTATTGGGGTCCCTGCGAAAGGAAAGGCTCAGCCTCAGGCAAGCCCGTCTGGCCCAGAGGGCTGGGAGAGAGGAGACTGACGGTAGGAGGCCTCTGCTTCCTGACTCTGCCTCTATAGCTCCGAGGAGAGCCCCCTCCCCCCAACTCTCTCACCTTCCTTCTCCAGCATGCCTGTCATGTGGAGTCTACCGTTTCTCCTGCCCTCCCTTTCTGACTCTCCTCTCTTTCCCAAGGTTTTTCTGCTCCATCTTTGTCTTTCCTCACTTAAGAAAAGTGCTACAAATTATTGATCCCTTACTGTATGTAGCCAGGGCTAGCTCCATCTCTGCAAACATCACAAGTTCAATTTTGGTGTGATGTCGGGTTTATTGTCCCCTTCTTCAGACACGTAATGGGTGTGTGTGCCCATGTATCGCACGTAAATTACCACTGGTCCAATAGAACCCAGTTCTCCATTTCATGCTAATTACCCTGGAAACTGTTCTGTCTCTCCTCTTCACCTCCCTCTACCTCTGTCCTCTGTGATTTGCTACGGAGCCTTCCTTCACCTCCAGGTCTCCTTTGTCATGTTCTCTCTTCCCCTTTGTCTCCTTTGTGACCCTTCCCCCCTCTCTCTGGCCTCTTCTGTCGCTGTCCCCCCTCCCACTTGCCTCCCTGGCTCCCTGAGGCCCTCCTCCCCTCAGCACTGCTGACCCTTTGCGGGCGAAGTTGGCCCAGTATCTCATCAGCCGCTGGGCAAAGGTTTTCTCTTCGACGGTGTAGTTTAGCGAGGGTTCCAGGGGGAGCCCAAAGACGAACTCAATCTCGTAGCCGTGGGGCACCCCCATCCAGAGGGGCCAGGGGAGCGTGGAAGCACGGTGTTCAAAGATGTAGGCATAGACCTGAGCACCCTGGGCAGCCAGCCGCCCAGCCAGCTGGGCCACAGGGCACACGACGTTGTGGTCGCCCACCACATCACTCATGGCATCCCTCAGGAGCTCTGGGTCCTCAGGGTGCAGCCAGTCTGTGTAATGCAGGACCACAGCCTCGGCAGCCAGGTCACTTGCCTGGGGGACCCCGACCCGCACCCCGGCCAGGAACTGGGCCCGGCTGATGAGAGACTCGTTGTCTTTGCTGAAGCCTGGGGCCCCATAAACCAGAAAATAGGAGCCCTCATCCTTCACCACACCCACCAGCACCTGGGGGGACAGGGTGGGGGGGTGGGGGTGGGGGCACAGACAGACAGGCAGACAGAAACAGATGGACAAAGAGCCAGAGAGATGAACAGTTACAGACCCAAAACCATGGAGGAAGAGAGTACTAGATTGGGGAAGGGATGGACAGAAAGAGAAAATATACCCATATTTCTTAATGCTTTGTCCCACTGACCACCCTGGGATCTAAGCCCTCGGGGAGGAGGGGGTGGCCGACCACTCAGAAGCCTGGGCCTTAGGGATTGGATCTTGAGGTGCCCTCATGCCTGGGTTCCCAGGGGCAGGGGCCAGTGGGAGAATAGGCCCAGAGGAACCAGCTCCACCCCTTCCAGCCACTAGTCACCTGCAGGCCGTGGAAGTCTCCAGAATCCATGAGGGCCTCGGGCGTGTCACTGAGGAAGTCTCCATCCACCACAGGCACAAAGGAGAAGCGGAAGACGCTTTCCTGTGGCAGCACATGCCACTCGTGGTCTACCAGGTCCTGAGCTGGCCGTGTCCGCAGGCAGGCTACCAGCTCTGTGTCATTGCCAGCAGCTCCACCTGGGGCGCAGCCTACAAAGCGGGCCAGCATTGTGGCCCTGCGGCGGGCCTCTCCCACACCCACTGTGGCCCAGGGCCCATTGGGTGCACCGCTCTGCAGTACAGCCCTATGGAACAGGCCCCGGCTGGGTGGGGACAGCAGGTGCATGCCCACGGATGCACCACCTGCGCTTTCCCCAAACAGTGTCACTGACATTGGGTCCCCCCCAAAGGCTGCCACATTCTCCTGCACCCACTGCAGTGCCAGCCTCTGATCCAACAGGCCCACATTGCCTGGTGCTTCCCTGCTGCCCGGCAGGGCCAAGAAGCCAAAAGCCCCCACCCGGTAGTTCATGGACACCAGCACAGTCCCCTCGGCCTGGGCTAGGAAGCGGCCATCATACACGTCCAGGGAGGTGGTCCCACTGTAGAAGCCACCCCCATAGATCCAGACGAGGACAGGGGCGGGGGATGCGGGCCGGGGGTATGGTGTCCACACGTTGAGGTAGAGGCAGTCCTCACTCAGCTCACGGTTGGGGTTCCACATCTCGGTGCCCTCAAAGCCAGGGTACAAGGTGTCCACGTATTGGTAGCAGACACTTTGGAAGGCTGTGGCATCCAGCACCCCTGGCCAAGGCCGCTTGGGCTCCGGTGGCAGAAATCGACGGGGGCCCACAGGTGGCTCCGCGAAGGGGATGCCCAGAAAAGCAGAGACAGGGCCCCCAGGGGCCATTAGGCGGATGCCCCGCAGCCGGCCCCCTCGCACTGTCACCAGCAGCCCTTGGTCCTCCCGGCCCTCAGCCCCTGCCCCTCCTCCTATGAAGAGGAAGAGGAGGAGGAGGAGTGGGGTAGTCAGGGAGGACTTGTGCAGGGGACACCATGGGGGCCTCATGGCTGCCAGGGCAGGCGGGCGTCTGCTGGGAGAAAGAAAGGTGGGGGTGAAGGCTAGAGGCAACCAGAGGGAGATTAGGTAACACTCTTGCCCAGGGGTTATCACTGAGCTGCAGAGAAGGTGGGGCAGGTTGGCAGAGGGGAGAGAAATGGAGGGAGGAAGACAGGCAGAGACAAGGACAGAGACAGGGAGAAGCAAAAAGAGACAGAGATCAAGCACACACATACACCCAGACAAATGCATGGAACAGAAATGAGACCTGGCAAGCAATACCCTCCCCTGTCCGGAAACGGGCCCACCACCCTCACCTCCTTTCCCTGGCAGGATGGACTGGATTGGGCACAGTCACCAGAGGCCGCAGTCCACCCGGCAGGGGCGGGGCCCTCTCTGATGGGAGGTGCTGATGGGGGAACTTGTGGCAGTGCCAAGGCGCAGCCTCTCCTGCAGGGCCAGGGCCAGGGCCCTAGGGGGTGGGTTCGGGGCATTCGGAATGTGGGAGCCATAAGTCCCAGGTTACCCCAAATCCTGCCTACTCCAGCCCCTGCCCCACCCAGTCCCGCCTCCTTCTCAGTGTGGCACAGCCCGCTGGTACCCGCAGGTGCCCGCCAGTTGCGCACACCTCTCCCCTAGCCTCAGCCAACAGGCTCGCCAGCCCTAGCCCCCCAGGACTCAAGTCCCCCATCCGTCCGACGCAGCGGTGCACGCTGCCGCCAGCGGAGGGCAGTAGAGACCGAGAAAAGGACGGCGCTCCCCGCCCCGAGTGCAGAAGCCGGGAACTTGGGGCGGGGGTTTGGGGGCTCGCTGGCATTGGAGAGGGGTCTGAACGGTTAGCCCCGGCGCCTGACTCCCGGAGCCTCGAAGCTCCCGGGCGGCAAGGGCGGGGGCGCTATTTTGGGGCAGCAGCTGCTGCGGTTCCGGCATCTCCAGCCAAGAGATCAAAATTCCCCGGGTCGGAACTCCCCCCTCTCCCAGGGGTCACCCCACACCCAGCTCCCGCCGATATGCGCTGGGGTGGTGGTGGTGGTGCTGGAGATTAACTAGGAAACTCGAGTGGGGCTAATTATAACTCGGGGCTTCCGCTAAGCCTCCCCTTCCCAAAAAATAGAGACGGAGTCCCCGCGGGAGGGGGACGCCGGGGCCTCGGAGGTGGGGCGGGGGGCTTCGGTCGGGGACTATTCAGGGACGCTGGGGTCGCGGGATCCAAGGAGGCCCAGCCCAATGCCAATAATCTACGCAGCTCGGGTCCTTCCTCAAGCAGGGGGCACCTTCTAGTGGCCCCAGACTTGGGGGTGAAGGGGGGAAGGGGCGCTCAGGGTTCCCACTTGAATTCGAGAGCAGAGGCTCTGCGGGGTGCCGGCTCCCGCGCTGGCGTGGGTAAGTACGCCGCAGCCAGGGAAGAGTTAAGGATGAGTGTGGGGCGGCGGGGGGCGTCGCTGGGCAGGTCCAGGGGCTCGGTGGGGTCCCGTTTGGGGGCCTGGATTCCCTGGGGAGCGCACTATCTCCCGGATCAGGCGTGGGCCGTGGGTCGGGGGAGGGACCCCGACAGGGTGGGAGACTCACCTGAGGCGGCCAAGCGGGGCCGGGCCGCGCCGGGAGCAGGAGGCGGCCGATGTTCCCCGGCGCTGGCTGAGCCGACTCTGACAGCCGCCGCCTCCGGCCCCCCGCACACACCCCCTCCGGGCAGCTCGGCGCCCCCGCCCGCCCCCGCCCACTGTCTCCGCCCCCACCCCTCCCCGCCTCCGCGGTCTGCCACCTCCCCTCCCTGCCCCTCCCTTCCAGTCAAGACCCAAGATCTCCGGGTCCAGACGGACTCCAGTGATAGACGCGGACAGACGGACAGACACGCAGTGACAGACATGATCCAAAGACCCGCAGCGGCGAATCATACAGCCGCAGTGACAGTCAAGCCCGCGGAGAGACAGACGATGTCACATCGTGACAGCCACAGGCAAACGCAGCGGTCGACATTCACAGACGGACGACACACTGGGACACGTTGACAACCTCGGTCGGGGCTGGGGAAGTTGCCCCAGAGCTGAAAAAATGAGCTTCCCGGGTCTCAGCACAGCAGGGGTGGCCTGGGAGGACCGGCCTGTGAAGGTGCGATTGAGGACCCCCCTCGAGGGTCTTGATGGCACCCGTGGAGAATAGGCGACGTGGGAGACTCCCGGGGATGAGGGCACACCTGTGGGAATTAAGATGGGAACATGAGATCACGAGTGGAAATAAAGGGGGCTCCCAGTGAAAGAGGGGGAGAGGTGACTCGGGGACACCCGAGAAGGAAGGCCAACGTGGTGGCACGCGCAAGGTTGCGAGGTGAGGCAGCTCTCTGCCGCCGCGGTGGAAACTTCCGGAACCCCCGCGGGTGGGTTCGCGCTTGTTCCCTGACGACCTCGGACTTTCGTCACCAGGGTCCAGCCGGGGTATGACATCACCAGACCAGGCTCTCATTGGTCGCGGTGGCTGGCAGGTGGGAGCGGCCTGGTCCGGGAGCCCCCAGCCTGGTCCGAGGGGCCTGGGTTACACAGACCCGCAGGTCCCGCCCTTTAGGGGGCCACCGTTGGGAACGGGACGGCGACGGCGACGTCCCTACGCACGAGGTGACAGTGGCAAAAGTGTGCGGCTAAATGCCCATGCGCTGCGCGAAAGGGCCTTCTCCCCGGGCCGCTAGCTCCCGAGCCAGCCGACCGCTCCGTGGGAGACAGGCCGGAGCGGGCAAGCGTGGAGGCGTACGTGCGCGTGCGGTGGTGCGGGCCGCTGCGTGGTGCGGGCGCGTGCGCGCACGTTCACTTGGCCGCCGGGCGCCCCGCGGCGACCCTAGCGCGTGTGCGCCACCACGAGGAGACGAGGGCAAAGGTCTCGGGTATCTCGCAGGGTCACGGGTGCGCCGCAATCTAGAGACCTACCCGCCTAGGGCCGCACAGTCCCGGCTCTTCAAGCTGGGTGCACCCTGTTCACCCTCCCGGTGGACGCCGGCCCCGCAGCCCTGTGGACCCACGCCGGGTACATTCTTCGCTGGCGGGAGGTGGCCGCTAGGTGGCACCAAAGTCAGCCTCTTGGACGTAGGAGACTGGAATGGGATGGGGTGTTGCGTGCATTAACCCCTCACGGGTCTTCCCGCGGCAATCGGTTTTCAGCGCTCCACGCCAGATTTCCTGCGTGAACACTGAAGTTCGCGCTCTTCAGCGTCCTGGTCTCGCTGCTTGAGAGCGCCCGGGTGGTCAGTCCAAGTCCCCAGTCCAACTCCTGGAAGATGAGGGTTGAAGGCTGTAGGTAGGGGTAAGGGACAGGAAAATGATCTGTCGGTGTAGCTTTAGGAGAAAGGGATCTGAGGTAGGTTTCCCAGCGTGGTAATCCTGAATTGTTAGAATGAGGTCAACAAACTATGATTGAATGAGCAGAGGCTTGCCATAGTGCACCTTGAAAAGTACAAAGAGGTTAAAATAATAATAGCCTTTATTTGGAGGGGGGTGTCTTAGATTTCCAAATTGGGGAGCACAAACTCAGGGATCAGTCCAAACTTTGTACCTGGGGTCTTTGTTTAAGGGGGTTTTAAAGGAAAAAAGATGGGGAGGGAAGAATTGATAGAATTGCAAAAACTAGGATTGGTTATAGACTGCATTTCTTACAGTTCATTGGCTTTTAGTCAAGATGGCCTAGGTTACCAGAAAGAGAAGAAAAAGAGAAAATATACATCTTTGCATAGTTTGCAGCAAGGCCACATTCTAGCTGGAACCCATTCTTTTTTTTCTTTAAAGATTTATTTATGCATACAAAAGCTGGGGTGTAGGCTAGAGGTGTGGAGCCGGGGGCGGTGAGAGGATTCACCAGAGACAGAGTGGGAGCAGAACAGGCAGACTGACTGAAACACACTGCTGAGGGGAGCAGCAGGCGAGGCAGGAGAGGTCTGCACCATGTGGGAAGCTCTCTGGCTGGGGATCTGAACTCCTGCTGCAGTGGCTGTGGATAGCTTCATAGTGCTGAGACTTAACCCCTTGTGCCACCAGGGAGGCCCTGGAACCCATTCTTGCCAGTTAGTATATAGTTTTTTGTTTTTTTTTTTTTACAAGCTGGGGTACAGGCCAGAGGCATGGGGCGGCGAGAGGGTTCACCAGAGACAGAGTGGGGAGCAGAACAGGCAGATCAGAAATACACTGCTGAGGGGAGCAGCGGGCGAGGCAGGAGAGGTCTGCCGCACCATGTGGGACTCTCCCTGGCTGGGTGTCGAACTTGCATCGCGTGCTGCCAACAGCTCCACAGCGCAGCGCTTAACCGCTGCACCACCAGGGAGGCCCCGTAAATAGTTTTTTTTAAGTTAAAAGTTCAGTAAGAGTTTTAGCACAAGGTGGAGTTGTTTAGCTTGGAACGTCCCTTTCCATAGCTGTGGGGATTTTTGACCTATAAGAAGTGCCCTGGTGGTGATCTGGGCAAGCCCTCTGTCAATCTCCAAAGACTGTGCTACAGAGACCTCACCTGATCTCACCTGATCTCACCTAATCATGAGGTCCTAGGCCAGTGTGGTGGAGATAGGGAGAGCAGGTAGAGTTTATAGGCCAGAGTTACCATGAACTAATGCTACTTAAATAAACCTGGATACTTAGAAAGTGAAAGCACTGGGCATGTTCATGACCTTAGTGAAGTCAGTGCTGACCTCCGACTGGACCTTTCCACTGGAGTCGAGGACAGGATAGCCGGCTGTCTGGAGAGCCACAGGGCACTGGGCAAGCCCCGGACTGCTGGTCCCGATTCCTGGCTTCTCACCTAGTCATCTGCTGATTGGCAGTGAGGCTGGGCCTCAGTTTCCTCATGTGTGATGTGAACTGGACTGGACTGTCTGTAGATTCCCAGGGAGCAGTCAGAGGGACTGGTCCATTTGGTGTTCAATGGAAGCCTTACGTCCGCATTTTTAGCACGTCAGGGCGGTCCAAATGAGGGGAAATACAGGACTAGGTGCCCCATGGTCAGTCCAGACTGACCTCTTGGGGTGCAGCAGGTTGTGTGGGTCAGCGGGACACCTCGGCCGTGAAGGGGTGAAAGAACACTTGAGCCTCTCCTTAAAAATGGATAAAAGTTCGGAAACCATTCTGCTTCTTACCTTGAGACTCCCCACCCTTGTTAACACAAGGACCTCATCTCTCTAGCCATGACACCTTTCCTACAGAGTCCAACATAGTGTTAAAATAGGAAAAAACAGACCCAAAATGGAGTCCTTCCTGTCAGGCTCCCACCCAAACTTAATTCATATTGCAGTTTCAATTTCTCCCAAAAGTGTTACCAGAAACCAGTTAATCTGAAGTTTTCAAATCAGCCCCTGTGAGGTAATCTGCCTGTGTAAGACCTCCTGTTCCCAGGCTCCCCCAACTAAATCTCCAAAACTGTGAATTTTTAAAACAGTAATAACCTGGTCCTCCCTGGTGGCGCAGGGGTTAAATCTCAGCACCATGAAGCTACTGGCAGACACTGCAGTATGAGTTCTATCCCCGGCCAGGGACTGACCCACATTGTGCAGCAGACCTCTCCTGCCTCGCCTGCTCCTCCCCTCAGTAGTGTTTCTGTCAATCTGCCTGTTCTGCTCCCCACTGTCTCTGGTGAATCCTCTTACCCCACCCCCCCACCTCTGGCCTACACCTCAGCCTTTGTATGCATAAATAAATAAATCTTTAAAAAACACCAAAACAATAATAACCTCCCCTATGTCTTCTCTGACCCCATCCTCCACAGGGGTCATTGGGGTGTCCTTGAATTTTCCATTTCTTCTTTCACCACACCTGTTTATCCAAAAATCAATCTTCTACCACAAATTCTGCCAATTTAGATGCATTACTCGCTGTTGCATCTGTAGGGGCACAAAGGAAATCATCCTGCTCCCCTTTGGGTTCTTTTAGGCTGGCAAATAATCAAACTGGTATCAGACAGATTGATAAGAGAAGCCAAAAAGAAGTTTAACAGTAACGCATACACCTCCTGGATGCCTGGGAGGGAACTGGCACAACTGACTTGGCCGCAGGACACCATCTTAAATAGCTTTAAGACAGGAAGACTGGGGCGTAAGGGTGGGGAGGAGAAAGGGAAGGTCAGTTAGGTTACCAGCTAGGCACAGTAGAGAGACATCTGCAGATTAACTTCTCCCTTCTCCATTAAAGAGATAAGAAGAGCAGGTCTTGCAGGTACACATTCCTCTTACATTAGTGTATGTATTAGTATTTTTTTCAAAAACAATCTTCACCCAGTCTTTGGAGCCCCTCCGATGAAATCAACCTTTTGCCAAAAAAGATGTATTTTGGGGTGGCAGATTTTTGCTCACCTACATATCTCTGTCTCCCACCTTTGGGGACCCAGAGGAATACTACTTCTGTTATAGTCCTTGACCCTTCCAATTGAAATCTGTATAACCCGCTAGTTGCTCTGCCTTTCCTGATAAACTCCTCTCCCCCCAACATCCTTTTTTTTTTTTTTTTAAAGATTTATTTATTTAGGCATACATGCTGGGGTACAGGCCAGAGGCATGGGGTGGCAAAAGGGTTCACCAGAAACAGAGTGGGGAGCAGAACAGGCATATCGGTGGAAATACACTGCTGAGGGGAGTAGTGGGCGAGGCAGGAGAGGTCTGCCGCGCCATGTGGGAATCTCCTCGGCCAGGCCTCGAACTCGCATCGCTGCCTGCTGCTGACAGCTCCACAGCACAGCGCCTAACCGCTGCGCCACCAGGGAGGCCCAACAACATCCTTTGTTTTTAACTGAAGTTAGCTAAGGAGATACTTAAGCCATTTGTTGAGTTACTCACTAAAAAATTATTTATTTATGCACACAGGAGCTGGGGTGTAGGCCAGAGGTGCGGGGTGTGTGTGTGTGAGAAGATTTCACCAGAGACAGAGTAGGGAGCAGAAAGGCGGATTGACTGAAATACACTGCTGAGGGGAGCAGCGGGCGAGATGGGAGAGGTCTGCTGCACCATGTGGGTCAGCTTCCTGGCTGGGGATTGAAATTGTGCTGCAGTGACTGCTGATAGCTTCATAATGCTGAGACTTAACCCCTTATGCCACCAGGGGGGATCCTGAGTTACTCACTTTTACTGGGTTTCTCCCATATATACAAGAGGTATACGTGATATTAATTTTTTTTCTCTTGTCAATATTTCTGATGTTAATTTGATTATCTGCCAACCTAGAGAACTTAGAAAGGGGAAATCACCCTCTAGTCTCCATAAGACAGAAATCCAAACTAATGACTTTAACAAAATATAATGGGAAAATATTTCTCTCTTAAATGGAAGAGATTCAGAAGTAAGCTATGCAAGTTTGGGAGGGTGCCCTTGATGTCAAGTACCAGGTTCCTTTTACATGGATTTTTGTTTCTTAACCATTTTAAACATATAACTTCCACTGCATGGTCTACTATGGCTGCTGGAGCATCAGCCATCATGTCTGCATTCCAGCTAGCAGGAAAGAGGAAGGACTGAGGGATCACTCCTCCCTTTAAGGACATTTCTTGGAGACGACCCACATAGCACTTCTATTTATATCCCACGCATCAGAATGTAACCCTAAGGTGCTAAGTGGTATGTTAGGAGGTTCAGAGATGTACTGGGGAGCACTCATCTAAAATTTGGCTGTCCTATTGCTAGGGAAGAAGAGGGAGGAGATACTGGGGGACAACCATCGTCTGCCAAACCCATAACCCACTTTGCCTGTGTCAGTGCAAGACTGAAGCACACTTCTAAGATGATTCAACTCAGGGATACCCTGTTCCCCATTTTCCCGAACACCCTCACTGTGTGATTCCTCTGACCTTGGCTCAGCTGCTTCTCCTCAGATACACATTGGTTCTCCACTGGCTTTCTGTGTTTGGGGAGGGGGGTCTGTGCCTGGTGGGGGCTGGGATGCTGCTGCTGCTGCAGGTGGCACTAACAGTCTTCCTGGTGGGGGTGTTCCCAGCGGAAGGGTAGCAAAGGCAGAGGCTGATGAGTGCACCGAGAGTGGGGGGTGAAGGCAGCCAAGTGGTCACAGACAAGGCGGCCCTGGCCTGACCTGGGAGGGGTCAATCCAGGAGGTCCCACCAGTTCTATGTACGGAACAAGGCAGGGACAATGGTTCAGGCCAAGGATTATCTCAGAGCTGTCTCCACCAAAACCCGGAGGGTGCCTGATAGGACCAGTGCCAAACCCCCATTAGGCACAACTGACCTGCAGAGCTGGGAGCCTCCTGTCCCTGCCCCTCCTCCCAGCCAGTGTCACCTTCTGAAGGTTGGCCTAAAGTTCATACTTGATCCAAGTCACATCACTTCACACAGTTTTTTCTCAGACTCATCCATCCTGTTTATACCTTTTCTCTTGTTACAAATACAATTCAAATAGGCCTCCCTGGTGGTGCAGCGGTTGAGCACTGCGCTGTGGAGCTGTTGGCAGCGGCAAAGCAAGTTTGAGTTCGATGCCCGACCGGGGAGATTCCCACATGGCGCGGCAGACCTCTTCTGTCTCACCTGCTGCTCCCCTCAGCAGTGTATTTCCGTCGATCTGCCTGTTCTGCTCCCCACCCTGTCTCTGGTGAACACTCTGGCCTGTACCCCAGCTTGTATGCATAGATGGATAAATCTTTAAAAAAAATGCAAATAATTGTAATTTTAAAGATCTTACTGGCTTTATTCAATGACTCACAAACTGGCAGACCCTGACTCACCAAATCTAGCAGACAGAGGACTTCCAAGGACCTGCACAGAAAGGAGACAGAGATGTGCAGAACAGCGCTGGGATGAGGAAGCTAAACCTGCAAAATACAGACTGGATGTGGCAAGGACACAGTCTTTTAGGGGATGACAGAGGTCTATAGGGCAGGTTACCTCACTCGTGCTGACCAGGTGATTCCTGGTTGAAACTGTAATTAAGTAAAATATGAATTTAGTGACATGGGGCTTAGCTTAAGGGACTCCATTTTTAAAACTCTTTGACTGTTTTGAGCATTTCACACAGTTTTTAGCCAGTCTCTGAATAGTCTCATTTAATTTTCACAATTCTGTTAAATACTTAACATGTTCACAGTCTTTTCCATCTAATTGATCAGACATCCTCTTGCTTCTTGCCCCTTTTCTATCTGGGGGTGGCATGGAGTGGGGTTTTCAGAAGGTATACATGTTATTACATCAGTACACTTCTGGGTTGATTTCCCCCATGTGTTGTGATGGTTCTAAAGGGAGGGGAACGGACCCCTTAATTTACCAGGTGTGCATTTAGCTCTGTGTTATCATTCTGCTCTGATGTAGGAATCCTGAAGGACTCCAGATCTAGAGTTGGCCTCAGCACCCACCTGGCAGGGCCCCTTGCCTCCTGGTGTGCTGTCTCATTGCCTGCTCTCTCCCTGCTATATGGGATCCAGCCAACCCGGATATAGGTTTGTTTAAATGTTAGCAACATGTCTTGGATGACTTCTTGGGAACAGGGGTCAAGTCACAGTAGGTACTATCTATGTTTCACACCAGGGAGATCTTGAATATGCTCCAAGCTGCAGCTGGCTGCCCTGTAGGTATCAAGCAGCCAATGAGAATCATCCAGAAACAGAATCAGGTTCCTTGGAGACTGCAATTCCAGGGACACGAAGTACTGGACACAGGAGTGGTGCAGACGTGGGAAGAGTCTGGCCTTGATGCCCCGGGGCCTTGCCTGGGGACAGTGCAGGCTGGCTTCAAGGTTGGCCCATGAGATCAGAGGTCTTGTGGACAGCTGGAGCCCTGAGGAGACTGTCCACCACACTGGGGACCCCTGAGTGGGACTGGTGGGTAGCCCAGACACATTTGGGCTACTTTCATGTTTGTGTTCACTGGAGGGCATGTTTGCCAGCGGCTGGCACGAACATCATCTCATTTAGTTCTCTCTCACAATATTCCAATGAGGTTGTCCTATTATCACAACAATTTAACAGGAAATCGAAACTGGCACAGAGTTTAAGTTATTGCTTACTTTATCAGTTGGTGAGAGTCGGCTCTGGACTTTGGACGAGAACTCTGACTTGCAATGGGGTTGGTATGCTTTGGAGTCACTCACTTCTTAATGACTTCCAGAAAATGATCTCCTAGAGTCCAGGGAAAGAGAAGGGGTGGGGCAGGCCCCTTCGTGAGCCTTCTGGGCTTCCTGGGACAGTTTTCTTTCTTTCTTTCTTTAAAGATTTATATATTTATGGGCCTCCCTGGTGGCGCAGCAGTTGAGCGCTGCGCTGTGGAGCTGTCAGCAGCGGCGACGCGAGTTCAACGCCCGGCCAGGGAGAATCCCACATGGCGCGGCAGACCTCTCCTGCCTTGCCCGCTGCTCCCCTCAGCAGTGTATCGCTGATCTGCCTGTTCTGCTACCCGCTCTGTCTCTGGTGAACCCTCTCGCTGCCCCACACCTCTGGCAGGTGCCCCAGCTTGTATGTAAAAAAAAAAAAAAAAAAAAAAAATTTATATATTTATGCTACAAGCTGGGGTGTAGGTCAGAGGTGCGGGGGTGGGGGGGTGAGAGGATTCACCAGAGACAGAGTGGGGAGCAGAGCAGGCAGATTCACTGAAGTACACTGCTGAGGGGAGCAGTGGGCAAGGCAGGAGAGGTCTGCTGTGCCATGTGGGAAGGTCGCTGGCCATGGATTGAACTCGTGGCTCTGGATAGCTTCATTATGCTGCAACTTAACCCGTTGAGCCACCTCACAGAGAGGCCCCAGGACAGTTTTCTGTCTGCCTCCCACTCTCTCCTCCTCCCTCCATCTCTCTCCCTTCCTTCCCCACCTTGGTTCTCTCCCTCCCTCCCTTGCTTCCCATTTCCTCTCTTCCTGTCAGGGATCCTACCTGTCACCTACCTGCCATCTCGGCCCATGAAGACATATCTGGGTGAGAAGTGCAGGGTTTGCCCCAGTACAGGACACCCAAAGCAGGACACCCAATTCTGAGGGAGGCTGAGGACAAATGATGTTGTCTGCAATGTCCAGGACCCCTTCTCCTCCCATATTGGGACTTCACACCTCTACTCCATTCCCAGACCCGGAGAACCAGCTGGACACTGCCACCCTCAACCAGGCCATGTTCAAGGCCAGGGAGCTGTGGTCAGAGGTTGCTGCTTTTGTGTCTCCTTAGTCTGCTCCAGTTTAGACAGTCCCTGTCTTTTTCAATCTTTAATGACCTTGACACATTTGAGGAGCACTGGCCAGTTCTTTTGTAGAATGTCCCTCAATTTAGATTTATCTGATATTTTTTCACAATTAAATGAAGATGATGCACTTTTGGTCAAAATACTGCAGAAGTGATGTGGCCTTCCCAGTCATCACATCAGGAGGTACAGGAAGTTGACAGAACTTATTCACTTGGTTAAGGGGGGCAGGGGCTGCCGGAATTCTCAACTATAAAGTTACTATTTTTTCCTTTGTAAAATTAAGTTGCCCAACTTTATTTTAAATACCACCAAGAAAGAGTGTTGCCAAGGACAAATGTAAGACACTATCAATTACAAGATGGACACCCATTTTGGCCACGTCAATATGTGAAAAAACATATACTTTAAAATTCATAAATTGGGCCTCTCCCTGGTGGCGCAACAGGTTAATTTGCAGCACTATGAAACTATCTGCAGCCACTGCAGCACAAGTTCGATTCCCAGTCAGGGAGCTTCCCACATGGCACAGCAGACCTCTCCTGTCTCGCCCGCTGCTCCCCTCAGCAGTGTACTTCAGTCAGTCTGCCTGTTCTGCAAGTTAAAACCACAAGGAGATGCCACTACACACCTATCAGAATGGCTACAGGGAAAAAGTGCTTGATAAGACCAAGAGTTGATGTGGATGAAGAGCATCTAGACCCTCTGTCCATTGCTGCTGAGAGTACAAAATGGCACAGTCACCCTGTAGAACAGTTTGGAAGTTTCTTATCAAGTTAACCAGATGCTTCCTATATGACCCAGCAATCCCTTTCCTAGCTATTTACATTTTAGTGAAGTGAAATTTTGGTTCACACAGAAATGCCACGAATAAGAAACAGTCCAAATGTTTGTTCAGCAGTGAATGAATAAACAAACTGTGGCCTAGCCATGCTATGGAACAATATACAGCAATAAAAAAGGAAGTGACTATTGTTGGTAACACCAGTACTTGGATGATTCTCAAAGACACTATGCTGAGTGGAAGAAGCCAGTTTCAAAAGATCCATTTGCATGACATTCTCAAAAATATAACTACAGGGATGGAGAATGAATCAGTAATTTTCAGAAGCTAGGGGTATACAGGAAAATGTGACATTCAGAGAGAACATGTGGGAGCTTTTCTTTGATCGTTGTAACTTTGTGTTCTAGCTCTAGTGGTTGCCAACCAAACCCATACCTGTTAAAATTCATCGCACAAAACATCAGTTTTACTATAATTTAAAAGGTAAAACAAATTTTAATGAATCAAAATGAAACTGAATATAAACAGAAGTTGCCATCCTGCTTCTGTTGGATATAAAGAGTTTTGAGCTATTTTTTGTGCATTTAGAAGTAGATACGTATGAAATTGCCCTTCCTTTCTCAACAAAAATGAGAAGAGTGGTAGGGGTTATACTGCTGGGGAATGCCTGCAACAAAACATTAAAATATTTTATGGATTTTATTTATGGATATTTTATGGAAAAGATTCTAAGCGATGGCAACCAAGATTAGAAATTATGTCCTACAATGTTACGTCCTATCTCAATGTAACTTAGGGCCTCCCTGGTGGCGCAGCGGTTGAGCGCTGCGCTGTGGAGCTGTGGGCAGCAGCGATGCGAGTTCGATGCCCCGCCAGGGAGAATCCCACATGGTGCGGCAGACCTCTCCTGCCTCACCCGCTGCTCCCCTCAGCAGTGTATTTCTGATCTGCCTGTTCTGCTCCCCACTCTGTCTGTGGTGAATCCTCTCGCCGCCCCATGCGTCTGGCCTGTACCCCAGCTTGTATGTATAAATAAATAAATTAAAAAAAAATTTAAATGTAACTTAAATGGGAGAACTGTAACCAGGATATATTCTTCAGCTCTTGCACTTCTCTGGTATTCCTTTATATTTCAATGATGTATGTGGATCAATATACTGAATTTTTGGCTTTTCGCATCGCGGGACTATGCAGATCACCAAGAGTGTTTCCTCAAAATGCCCAGAAGATATTCCAAAGGAGAGTAATACAAACTTACAGAAAGAAATTGAGGAACAAGTCATTTTTTGAATAAAAAACTATTTATCAGAATTTCATTGGAGTGTAGTAATAAATAATGAAATACTCTTTGAAAAGAACATATAATGAAAGATTATGTCCCATTCTTGCTTCTCTACATTGCCTGGTATATTTCTGGTCATTGTTTTCTAGAACCTTCCTGAAACAGTTGTCTCAGATGTGTCTTTTCTACACAGCAGAGTTGGGTTTTCTTTTGTGTGCCAATGTAAAAGTCTTTCTAAAAAGTAGGTGAGCTTAATTAGTTTTCTTTTATGTATGACAGCTTTTTTTCTTTTTCCCTTAAGCGTTCTGTTTTTTTTTTTTAACTTAAAAACATTTTCATTATGTAGTCTATGCTTTCTTTTGTCTATGTTTCTTCAGGTAATTTGGGAAATTTATATTTTATTATTAATGGTTACTGTTTTAGAATATATAACCTATTAAGAGTTTGTTTCTTTAGAAAGTTATTTCCTGCTATGAGTAATGATAATACCAATTCGGCCTTCTCTTTCATTATTTGACTTCATTCCTTCTTTATATTTACCTTGGACTGTTAAATTCTTTTATAAGTTTATTACTCTATACGTCAGCTTTAAATGATATCTAGACATCTCCAGCAGTAAAAGGTGAGGAAATCGCACACCTCACCACCCTTCTGCCTTCTTTTCTCTTCTTCTACTTAACATTATGTATTATTTTCATATTCTTAGGTTTTATAGAGTACACATTGTCTTTTAACAAAGACAATACTTCTTATTTTTTTTAAAGATTTTTATTTATTTATGCACACAAGAAAAGGGATATAGGCCAGAGGTATGGAAGAGGGGTGGGTGAGAAGATTCACTGAGAGAATGGGAAGCAGAACAGATAGACTGACCAAAATACACTGCTGAGGGGAACAGTGGGCGAGACAGGAGAGGTCTGTTCCACCATTGTGGGTCAGCATACTGGCCAGGGATCAAACTCGTGCCGCAGTGGCTGCCAATAGCTTGATAGTGCTTAGATATAACTCCACACGCCACCAGGGAGGCCCTTGTTGTTTTTTTAAAATTTATTTATTGAGTTATCCCATAAAATGCATACTCTGAAAGTGGTTTTAAACATTTACAAAGCTGTGTGAACTATCTAATTCTAGAACATTTTAATTAACCCATAAATAAACCTTGCACTCATCAGCAGTCACTCCCTATCCTGCCTTCCTCCTAGCTGCTGGCAGCCATTAATATACTTTCTTTCTGTATGGATTTACCTATTCTGGACATTCCATGTAAGTGGCATCATAAGATATGTGACCTTTGTGTTAAATATTTTCATTTAGCATAATGTTTTCAAGGTTTATCCATGTTGTAGCATGTGTCAGAAACACATTTTTATTGGCTGAGTAATACTCCATTATGTGGCTAGATTGTATTTTGTTTATTCATCTTGATAGACTTTTGGCTATTATAAATAATCCCTCTATCAACATTCAATATCAATATTCAAGTGTTTATGTAAATACATTTTACATTCTCTTGGAGTACATTTAAGAGAATTGCTGGGCCTCCCTGGTGGCACAACAGGTTAAGTCTCAGCCTATGAAGCTATTCGCAGCCACTGCAACATGAGTTCGATCCCCAGCCAGGGAGATTCCCACATGGCGCAGCAGACCTCTCCTGCCTAGCCTGCTGCTCCCCACAGCAATGTATTTCAGTCAGTCTGCCTGTTCTGCTCCCCACTCTATCTCTGGTGAATCCTCTCACCACCCCCACAACTCTGGCCTACACCCCAGCTCTTGTATGCACAAATAAATAAATCTTTAAAAAAAAAAAGAGTAGAATTGCTGGGTCATATGATAACTTTCTCTTTACCTTTTTGAGAAATTGCTGAATCCTTTCCACATCAGTTGAATCATTTACTTTCCATCAGCAACATATGTTCTAATTTCTCCACATCCCCTCCAAAATAATATTGTCCATCTTTTTGATTATAGCCATCCGAATGAGTGGTTTACATATTTTGATTTGCATTTCTCTAATGACTAATGAGATTGAACATCTTTCTTTGTGCTTATTGTATATCATCTTTGAAGAAATTTCTGTTCAGGTCATTTTCCCATTTAAAAATTGAGTTTTCTTTTTATTGTTGAGCTGTAAGAGTTCTTTGTATGCACTGGACATGGGCAGTTATCAGATACATGTTTGCAAATATTTTCTCCCATTCTGTGAATTGTCTTTTTTTTTAATAAAGACTTATTTATTTATGCATACAAGCTGGGGTACAGGCCAGAGGCGTGTGGTTCACCAAAGACAGAGTGAGGGGCAGAACAGGGAGATCGACGGAAACACACTGCTGAGGGGAGCAGCGGGGCAAGGCAGGAGAGGTCTGCCGCACCATGAGGGAATCTCCCCGGCTGGGTGTTGAACTCACGTCGCCGCTACCAACAGCTCCACAGCGCAGCGCTTAACAGCTGCGCCACCAGGGAGGCCCCTCTGTGAATTGTCTTTATTGTCCCATCAAGACACTGAAAAGAATATTCTTTCCCCACTGAATTTTCTTGGCACCCTGTTGAAAATCAGTTAACCAAAAATATAAGAGTCTGTTATTGGACTCTTAGTTCTATTTTTATTGACCTCTATATTTATCCTTTTACCAGTATCACAGTGTTGATTACTATACCAGTGTAAATCCTCCAATTTTGTTCCTTATTTAAAAACATTGTCCTGATTATTCTGGGTCCCTTGAGTTTCCATATGAATTTTGGTGCTTGTGTTATTCTTTACATGTCTAAGTTCAGAATATTTTCCCCAATCCTTTTCTATTGCTCTGTGGTAAGAACACAGTGGGTATAGGGTGTGGAGGTTGGTTGCAAAGGATGGTCTGGGAAGGATGATGATCGAATCGTGATGTCATCCCCCTTATCAGACTATGTTTCACTTCCACGGCCACTGGTCAGTGTGATTACGTTGTCTTGTGCTAGGCCTCCTCAGAACCTACCCATTAGCTCCACATGATGGGATCTCAGAGTGTCTTGAGATTTTCTGGCCTGTTGGCATGTTTGAAGATGGGAAACTCAGGGCTCCATCCTGAGCAGGGACAAGAGGTGGACACCCCTTCATGGAGACACAGTCATGGCACCAAGAGGTGCCACTGCAAATCTTCTCATGTGACAGAAGGCAGTTCTGGCCAGGTTGGGAGGAGAAGGGGCAGTTTTCAAGTTCCATATGGGCAGTGGATGTACCTACTCCAATCCTCAGAGGGGAAAATAGTCATTTTGGTTCCCAGGTGAGCATCACAAGCTCATTATTCCTAAGAGGTCCATGTAGTGCTGGGGGCCAGTTAGCCATCTGAACAGAAATTTGCACACCCATGGAGCATCATTTAGCAAGGGGGAAAAATCACCCAGATATTCTCTCAATGGATAAATGAATAAATAAAATATGGTTTAAATATACAATGAGATATTCAGCCATAAAAAGGAAGGCAGTCCCGGCACATGGTACCACGTGAACAAAACTTGAGGGCATTATGCTAATTACAATAAACGGGTTACAAACGGACAGTAATTGTATGATTCCACTTGTGTGAGATGGGGTTCACAGAGGTAGAGTAGGCAAATTTTTAGGTTGAATGAAAGTGTTTAGAGGTTTCCAGGGGCTGGGCTGGGCATGTTGGGGAATTATGTGGAATGGGTCTGAGAAGATGAAAAATTTGGAAGGATCAAAATGGATAAAGGTGATGGGTGTACTAGGTTGTGAATGTACCTAACTATAGTTACAGTAGTAAATTTTATGTCGTGTATATTTTACACGATAAGAAAGAAGAGCAAAACAATTTTAGGACTTAAAAAACCCACCATGACATATAGTTAAGTGAAAATAACAAAGCAGTAAGTTAGGTAGCATCCTATTTTGGGGACAAAAAAATCTATTCCCATAGATAGAAGTGTGGAGAGATAAGCCAAAGTAGCAACAGTGACTCATTCTGAATCATGTGAGAGATTTATAGGTGATTTAAATTTTCTACATTATAGCTTTTTTCTCCTCAAAATTTTTTTTGATGAGGAGAATGCATTTCTTTTATAACAAGGCAAAAAACCAACTATACCCATCTTTTTTTCCTGAGGGGACATTGCCTTACTTTATAAAGACTGCTGACACAATCTAGAGGGCAGCCCTCTGCCCACCTGCCAGAGCCCAAGTCCAGGGCTGTCTGGCCAGGCCTCTGTCCTGTAATTGCGGCTGAGACAACTTTGTACCTTTTGGCTGGGACTGCGATTCCCACCAGCTGGAAGTGGTGTGGGTTCTTGGATCTTCTGGAACTAGCAAGATGAGGTGTGGATTTGGGTAATCTGTTGGGTTCTCAACTGGAATGAACTCACTAGTGCTGAAAGCCCCAACCTTTCCCAGCTCCCTCTTCTGTAAATCACTGGCTCTTCACTGCCCTGACCCAGCGCAGCTGCTGCATTGCAAGTGGCCTTGGACACCTAGTGCCCCCTCAGTGAGCCAGCTCATGCCCTACAAGAGGGAGCCCTCCCTGCACTGCACAGCCTAAAGCTGCGGTTTCTCTCCTAAAGCCGACCCACCTGATACTCTTAGCCTGTTAATCTCTAGGATGAAAAGAGGCTCTAACGGAGCAGGTATCTGGGACGGGGGCTGCCAATTACCCCAGGCTTCCCTTTTGGTAGAGAAACCACCAGGTAGCTGTGGGGTAGAATTCTGCCCAGAACAGCACGTTTTCTGCCCTCACTGACACTTTGCCATGAAGTTTTTGGCAGAGAGCCTTTCCTGAATACTATTCCAAGCAATAAAAGTGCTGATCTAACCCTTTAGGCTTTCCATTTATTCTTGGGTTACAGAGAACTGGCGAGGACCTTGTGACGTTCAAAGGTTGCGAGATAATAGAATATGTATATATCCAAATACATACATATATTGCCCCCAGTTCCTGGCATAGAGTTCCTAAAACCCTCATAAATTCCTAAGCTAAGCGATAAGAGCACTGTAAACATCTTTTGTGCTAATATTTGGCCTTTGACCCCAGCTCCTGGCACAGAGCTCTTAAATTCTTTGTGCTTTCCTGAGTGAAAGCAGTGTCTTTTGTTCTAATGGGGTGGCTCCTGGATGGGGGGCTGGTCACTGGAACAACCAAGCCAAGATCAGAAGTTTGGGAGGTTCAGTCTCCCTCTCCATTCTGCAGTGAGGGGAAAGGCACTGGAAATGGAGTTAATGATAATTATGCCTGCAGATGAAAACTCCAAAAAAATCCCCCAAAATATGGGCTCAGGGAGCTTCCAGGTTGGTGAACACATCCACATACTTTGTCCTATGTATTTCTTTATCATATCCTTTATTTATGACAAACTGTTCAACGTGTTTCCCTGAGTTCTATCAGTTCTTTCAGCAAATAATTGAATCTAAAGAGGTGGTGGTGACAGGCACCTCTAATCTGTAGCCACATTGGACAGAAGTTGTGGGTAACCCAGGGATCTACTACTTGCACTTGGCATTTAAAGATGTTGGAGCTGACACCATATCCAGATGGACAGCGAGAGAACTGCCTTAAACTGCAGGGCAAGAGCTGTTGCCACAGAATTTCTTGGCACAGCTGGTGTCTGAAGTGTTTTGACAGTGGCAGAGGTGTGAGAGTAAAGGAGTCGGAGGGAAGAGGTGGAGGCTGGCAGCGGGCTGCAGGGGAAGTTGTGACCGGTCAGCTCAGTCTTGTATTTTACAAAAACAGTCTTGGTGGGGTATGGAGGAGGAAACAGGAGCTGATATGTCAGAAATTGCTAAAGCCAAACACCTAGAACCAGGGGTCAGAGACAGAGCAACTGAGGTAGACGTGACCAGATTCTTCTTAAAGCCACGTACGAGGCCTACCTTCCACTCTCCTGCATCCACAGGACTTTTGGATCCCAGTCCCGATGGAGGAGACCACGACTGACTGGCCTCACTTGGCTTCGCTGAGCTATCAGCATTCTGTCCCCGCCTCAAGGTGCTGTGGTCCAATGACGAGTCCTGCTGGGGGCCATGCATGGATTTCCGTTCCACTGTCTCTGGGAGCTCTCAGCAAAGCAGCAATACCAGTGCAACCCGCAGTTCTCTGGGGAAGAAAAGAGACTGTCTAGTAAGTGCTTTAAGGAGTTAATTCTTTCTGCTCTAACACACCTGTCAGCTGCTCTCTTCTTTCAGATTAGAAATGACAGGTCAGGGGGCTTCCCTCAGAGGTGCAGGGGTTAAGTCTCACCAGCCACTGCAGCACGAGTTCCATACCCGGCCAGGGAGCTTCCCACATGGCACAGCAGACCTCTTCTGACTCGCCCGCTGCTCCCCTCAGCAGTGTACTTTAATCTGCCTGTTCTGTCCCCCACTCTGTCTCTGGTGAGTCCTCTCACCCCACCACACCTCTGGCCTGCACCCCAGCTTGTATGCAATAAATAAATCAATCTTAAAAAAAAATAATTGGCTCTGGCTTTGCAGTTTCCACATGTGGGGACCCTGAATCCAAGGCTACCATCCCCTGCATCCCTGCATTTATTCTGGGGGGAGGGTATAAGGTTTAGATACTCCAACTGTAATGCCATCTTCTTCGTTATCATGATCATCATTCTCTATGTTTGTCACTTAGGGGTATCCCATGTTAAGCCACATTTATAATGAAAGGTCAACGGAATAATGAAACCACCACTTTTTTTCTCTTCTTCACTTTAAATGACTGAAGTCCTTATTGTTGTGGGGAAATACATTTTTCCGAGTGGTCTACTCAGAGTGAGTTGTATATGCCACTGTGGTCAGACTGTTTTTCCAAGTAACTTTATTTCCTCTATTGTCTTGAAAGTTTTATGCCAATTGTTTTCTTGATCTTCTATGCAGTTACACCACCGAAGTGTGCATTCCTAAGCAGGGTAGTTTAGCATTGTTCCTCTATCAACTTTATGTAAGTATGTAAATATACGTATTACACATTACACCATATGTGTACGTCTGTGTCTTGCTTCTTTTTTGCAATATTTTTAACATTATAGTTTGTTGCCTATAGCTGTGGTGTTTTCATTGCCATGTGTGTGCTGTTGGTCAACAGCATTACGGGGCCCACGCAAACTCAGGGTTATGTAGGGAAGAGAATTCTAGGAACCATAGTTTCATTTGAGGACCAATACACATCCATGACAGTCCACTTCTTTTCAACTTGGCATATACACCCTTTTAAACCAAATTAATGAACTACCAAATGAAGACACTAGCAAAATCATGCTTTTACTTCTCATGATTAAATTGTCCCAGCACAACTGAAAACATAACAAACTCACCCCAAAAGAGAATACAAGCCCCACCATCTTTGAATGATACTCCTTATTGTTCTAGCTGAGTCACATGCCCTCTGATAAATTGTAACTTGCAAACTGGTTAATTACTAATAACATCTTGTTGCAGATAACACGTGAGTGAGGGAGAGAAAGAAAAATGGTTAATATATAATAAGGATAGTCCTACCAATGTAATACTCATAACTATTATAGTTCTCTTTTCTGCTACTGAATCATAGGTATACTTATATTTATCTTCTTCCATTATTTATCATATTCTATTTTCCACCAGAAAGTATATTGGCTGGTCATAATTCTTTATACCTAGAATTTACACATGGTAACTTTCTAAGGTAAACTTCAGGTGATAAGCAACGTAATTGTTTTGCCAAGGAGTGATATGGGTTCCCCTTTCACTACGCAGACAGAGCTGTTAATGCCTTTAAATCTAGCTAGAATTAAAGTACCAGGAGAATATGTACTTTGTGGGTAGCTCTAGACCTCTCAGAACCAATTTAGAGAATCCACTGTTAAAGATTCTGTTGTGGATCCTCTGGATCCACTTTTGGTGCCAAAGTCTATTCAGTTAGTTTGCCCAGAGAATTAGAATCACTAGGAATGATACAGTATATGGGGTTTATTAAACAAATATGGGGGGTGGGAGATGGGTTGAAGAATTTGACCTTACATGATGGTAGGAGCTGGCCAGACAGTTGCTGCTTCTGCTTCTGGTCCGAGGCGGAATTCAGCAGGTCAGACAATCAGGAAGGAAAGAAAGATGTGAACTGGGGGAAAGCCAGGAAAAACCAGGACCTGTGTCGATGAGTGCGCACTACACTGGGCTGTCATAGCCTCCAAGCCTTCAACTTTGTGCAGAAGTTGGTGTTCATCATTGCAGAGCTAGACATACAGGAATCAAAGGAGCTGAAGGAGTGGAATCCAGTGGGAACTGGAGGGCATGTGGGGTGGGCTGCAGTCTCACCAACAAAGTGAACCAGCAGGGGCCTCCCAGGTGGCGCAAGGGATTAAGTCTCAGCACTATGAAGCAATCCAGAGCCACTGTAGTACGAGTTCAATACCCAGCCAAGGAGATTCCCACATGGGGCAGCAGAACTCTCCTGCCTTGCCCGCTGCTCCTCTCAGCAGTGTACTTCAGTAAATCCGCCTGTTCTGCTCCCCACTCTGTCTCTGGTGAATCCTCTCACCCCCCACACCTCTGGCCTGCATCTCAGCTCTTGCATGCATAAATAAATAAAATAAATCTAAAAAAAAGTGAACCAGCACCCGGTGGCCATGTGCATGAGCTGGTGCCCTGCATTAGACATAAAAAAGAAACTTCATTTTAAACTTGCTGCAATTCCCACCCCTTCTTCCACTGCTATCCACACACTGACATCTCCTGTAGATTAGGTCACGTCATCTCTCTCACTTTCTCAAGTCTAGAAACCTCTAACCAAACTCTCGTGCCTCACCTGCAACTCCCTTCATAGGGGCACACTCAGTTTAACTTGCTGCTTCCACCTCAATACGACGGTGCTGCTTCTTCTCTTCCACCTTCCAAATCTCATGCAAGGTCATGAGGACCATATTCACCTGGAACTACCCAGGGATGAAAGTTTTAGGGAATGCTGTCTGAACCAAGTTGGCCAGACAAATCCATCATAATTATCGACATCTTTATTTTTACCACCAATACAACATCCTTGAAACCACCAATAATTGCAAGCAGCATTTCTTCTACCACTAACAGAACACTCTGTCATTGCCAACAACTGCCAGCCATTCTTTCCCAAGTATCATCACTTTCCCATCTCCAACACCACCATATTCTAGACTGTTAACATTAATCTAAGAACACGTACAACTGTTCCTTTGAGATCAGGAACGAGACAAAGATGTCTACTCTTACCATTTCTATTCAGAATTGTACTGGAGGGCAATTGGTTAAGAAAAATAAACAAAGGGTATCCTGATTGGGAAGGAAAAAATAAAACTGTATTTTCAAATTACACGATCATCTATCTAGAAAATCCAATGGGACCAAAATATTATTAGAACTAACACATTAGTTCAACAAGTTTGCAAAATATGATTAAAAAATCAATTGTATTCTATGTACTAGCAATGAACAAAAATTAATTAAGATGAAAAACAATAACATTTACAATGGCATTAAAAATATAAAATTCTTAGGAACAAATCTGACAAAAGACAACGTAAGACCTGTATTCCAAAAATCACAAAACATTGCTGAGAGAAATTTAAAACCTATCCAAATGGAGAGATATACCTTTCTCATCAGTTGGAAGATTGAATACTGTTAAAATGTCAATTCTTCCTAAATTGATTTGTAGGTTTAACATAATCCCAATCAAAATTCTAGGTTATTATCATTTTTTTTTTTTTTAGAAATGACAAATTGATTGTAAAGTTCATATAGAAATGTAAAGGGCATAGAACTGCCAAAACAACTTTGAAAAAGAACAAAGTTGAAGAGTTAATACTATCTGATACTAAGACTGATTATGAAGCTAAAATGTATTGGTGTTAGGAAGCTCAACTGCGAAAGAGTAGCCAAGATGAACTCTTTCTTACCTATGACTATCTCCTTGAGTACATTGGTCAACAGTGAGATCATTACTGACTTAAAAAGCCCCTAATCTGTAGTACCTTGGTGTGCTGAACATGAATAGAACCCTGAAATTTTTTTATTAGCTCTTGTTTTGAAGATATTTCATATAATTCATTTTATATGTTTCACTGTGCAAATTTATCCAGTAGGACTGCAACAACATCCTAAATCAGCCTAGAATGATGTAATATTGCATCGCATTGCATAATACCATCATGCACACATCATCCAGAGTGGACTGCATCATTTTCTAACGCAAAGCAATATTACTGCCAGGCGGCTGCTGAAGCAAGCTGATGTCAGCACTGCACTATATAAAGCCCTGTCGGAAAGGTTGAGCCTTGAAAATATTTCAGATTTTGCACGAGACAGTTTAAGCTACTGTTCCATAGAACTGTTATTATTTTATCCATTTAGGCACAATACAAAAACAGTAGTGCCTTGAAAGTGTGTTAATAGCGTGGACAATTTGTGCTCTATTTGTGGGGAAGGGACATTTGCCAACCAGAAGAAAAGTATCACTTCTCAAGTGAAGAAGGCTTATCATCTTTACTTGGGACGCAAGGTTGGTGACCAAGACAAGCCTTGGGCTCTGCATATATGCTGTGCTACCTCTACAACACAGCTTTCACAGTGGTTAAATGGCAAAAGACCATCAATGCCGTTTGCCCCCATGGTGGGGAGAGAGCCAAGGAACCACATAAAAGACTGTTACTTCTCCATGGTTCTTCCTCTTTCCAGCGGAATAACGAAGCAAAAGAAGTCGAGAATAGTCTACTCAAACATTCCGTCTGCATTGAGATGACCGGTTCAACAACTGGCTGCAGGGTGATGCGAAACAAGCATGGAATGCTTTTTGCCTAATGTCTACAAACTTTCTTGGGAATGTTAGGGCAGAAAACTACAAGGAATTAGTAGAAGATATGCTGATGCAGTATCAGAAACTTGGCTGCAATACATCTCTAAAGATGCACTTCCTTCATTCCCATCTGGATTTCTTCCCTGAAAACTGTGGTATGGTTAGTGACGAACGTGGCAAACATTTTCATCAAGATAGCGCATCAATGGAACAAAGATAACAGGGAAAATGGTCCACTACAATGCTGGCTGACTACTGCTGGACACTCCCCAGAGATGCTCCTGAACAGCTGTACAAGAGACAAGCGAAGAAATCTAAGAAGGGGCCTCCCTGGTGGTGCAGTGGTTAAGCGCTGCACTGTGGAGTTGTTGGCAGCGGCAACGTGAGTTCGACGCCCATCTGGGGAGATTCCCACATGGTGCGGGAGACCTCTCCTGCCTCACCCGCTGCTCTCCTCAGCAGTGTATTTCCGTCATTCTGCCTGTTCTGCTCCCCATTTGGTTTCTGGTGTACCCTCTTGCCGCCCCACGTCTCTGGCCTGTACCCCAGCTTGTATGCATAAATAAATAAATCTTAAAAAAAAAAGAAATCTAAGAAGTAGTCTATGACTTGATTTTTTACAGATATTAACCATAGGCCTATTACTATTAGCATGCATTTCGTGATATAAACATCCATTTACTGCAGATTACAAAAAAACTAGAGCCAAAATTAGAATTTGACTGTCATATTCTTGTTTAGCACATACAAATTGATAGGAAATGACTAATTTTATTTCAGTAATATGACTTTTGTAAAAATTTGTTGACCAGTGTTATGTACCACTTAGGACATTTTGGTTGCAAGTTAAAAAATTGTTACCCAAACTGGCTTAAATATTAAGGAAATGTATTACCTCATAAAAAGTCCAGAAACAGATCAATCTAGGAGTGAGAACAGTCGTGGGTCACTGATGTCACCCAGATCCCAGGTACCCACTACCTCTCTTCTCTGCCTAACTCAGGCTGAAAGTAGGGAATGGGCCAGAACGGGAAGGTCCGGAGGAACAAGAGGGGTAATCCATCCTGTGTCTCTTTCTTAGACGCTAGGACTCTTACCCAGAATCCTCCTCACAGATTTTTTCTCAGTCTCATTGATTAGAATTTTGTCATTCACATACTGGTCACTGGCAAGGCAATGGGATTGCTGTGATTGGCTTAGAATAACAGAATCTATCATGAGGTTGGGCTGGGGCCACTTTCCCCTGAGTCATATTGGCTATGTGGGAAAAAAGGGGTTCTGTTAGAAAGGAATAGGGCAGCAGGCAGATGTTAGATAAGCAACCAGCAGTTGACTTAATGATACTTTTTTGTCAACAACACTAATTTCTCCTCTTCACTCTAGGAATTTCATACATGAGCTATATGGCTACTACTTCCGTCTCTAGTGCATGAAAAATTTCCATAATGGTCATCAATATTACTTATACTGTAAGACAATTAAAAAATAGCTCATACCGGCCTCCCTGGTGGCGCAATGGGTTAAACACAGCGCTGTGGAGCTGTCAGCAGCTGTAGTGTGAGTTCGACGCCCGGCCAGAGAGATTCCCACATGGCTCAGCAGACCTCTCCTGCCTCGCCTGTTGCTCCCCTCAGCAGTGTGTTTCTGTTGATCTGCCTATTCTGCTCCCCACTCTGTCTCTGGTGAATCCTCTCACCCCCTCCATCTCTGGCCTGCTCCCCAGCTTATATGCATAAATACATAAATCTTTAAAAAAATAGCTCATACTACCACCACCTCTACTAAAATTCCCAGGGTGAATTATTTAAAAAACAAGTTTTTCTGATTTTTCTCTGATTAAACATGCCTATCAGGTTCTCTCTTGCTTTTGGTAGCCAAGCATAGAAATCTCCATCTCGTTTGGGAGAAATCTCAAGATAGCTGGGAATCACAGGGTCATGTCCCGTCATGGAAGCCAGATGGAGGCAGAGTTCCCCTTCTGGTTCTCTGGCAGCAAGAGCATGGGCTTATGACCTAAACTTGACCAATTAATTAGATGTCTGAAGCCGGAATGAGTGTTGCAAAAAGCAGGAGATTCTGGTGATGGTGGCAGGAGATGGCAGTGGCCCCTTGTGTCTTGTGCGATGATGCTGTCTGTGGCATCGGTGTCCAAGGTTGGCACTCGTAGTGAGTGAGGAGCAACCAATTAGACTTTTTTAAAAATAACTACTTTTAAAAAAAGATTTATTTATTTATGCATACAAACTAGGGTTTAGGCCAAAGGTGTCAGGGGTGAGAGGGTTCACCAGAGACAGAGTGGGGAGCAAAACAGGCAGATCAACTGAAATACACTGCTGAGGGGAGCAGCGGGTGAGACAGGTGAGATCTGCTGCTCCATGTGGGAAGCTTCCTGCCTGGGGATCAAACTCATGCTGCAGTGGCTGCAGCTAGCTTCATAGTGCTGAGATTAAACCAGCTATGCCACCAGGGAGGCCCCTAACTAGACTTTAACTGCCCATGATTTGACTATTGTCCTGGCCACCTAATTTCCCTCAGCTACTTAATAACATTCCAATAAAGCACATTTTTTGCTTAAGTTAACCAGTTAAGTTTCTGTTCTTTGCAGCCAAGAACACTGTCCAGTAGACATTGAGTGAGTGAGTTGTAGATAGCAGACTGGCCTTCAGGAAATGGAAAAGTCTGAATTAGTTATCTGACTTAGTTGGGGCTGAAGGCATTAAAATCACAGTTACTACATAAGGGGTAGTGATAAAAATAATTAATGATCACCTACAGTCACTGGGACCATAAAGCTCCTACTAAAGGCAAGATTTTGGAGGACAAAGTGGTTACACTAAAAAAAGATAAGAAGGACATGTTTTCTTTAACAGAAAAAAAGCATCCTGAAGGAGGACAAACTCTAATCTCTACATAAGGCCTGGACTGAAAGTCATAGACTGTCTTTTCTCTTGAGCCTCATGCCTGAGCTAGCCAGAGTTCTACAGCTCAGTCTACACTGTATTTGCCAAATAACATCAGTTAAACTTCATAGTTTTGCCAGATCTCTCATTTGAAAGTCAGGGTGCTGATGAGGAACGGATGGTATTCTGAGAACTGGCGTGAGAATTTAGAGAGTAGGACTATTCTCCCTCTGGGCCCTCTGAGCCCTCCTCTGAGCTACACACAAGCAGCTCCCCCCTTTCCCTGATTAGGTTATTTCCCCTTTGATTGAAGTTGGGCTAACTCCATTGTCCCACATGCGCCCAGCTGCTACCCTCAATAGTTCAGCCTATGAGGATGGAATGAATGATTTTGTACCTAAGTCCTTATATATTATTGCTTTTATTTCAATAGAGTTCCAGAGGTGATATAGCTATACCGATACAGCGGGTGATTTTAATTTTATTGTATTCTAATTGTCAGATTTCAGCAAAAGCTGAAAAGTTCATATTTTTCTGCCTGCGAAATAGTAGCTGTTCTCCCAAATTTCCTCCAACAGTAGTCTGTTTTGCACTTTGGCAGTCTGTTAATCTGATGGGTATAGTTATTTTCTACCACTACTTTACTTTGCATTTCTTTGCCACTAGGAAGTTGTGTTGCTCTCATCTTTGACTATTCAAATTTCTTCTGTAAATTACTTACTCATACTCTCTGCCCATTTTCCTACTGAGTTTTCCCTTTCTACCTCTCTCCCTCCTGCCCCTCCCCTATGAAGGCAGGAACACTTTATTGATTAATAAGTATCTTATTATTTTACTTATTTAATATTTTATTATTATTTTAGCAACATATATACAGGATGGTTACAAAAGATGGTTTGTAACCAACAATGGTTACAAACATATGCAGTACATTTCAAAGGACAATGCAGTCTGTCAGAAATTGTAAGTTATTCTTTTTTTTTAAAGATTTTACTTTATGCATACAAGCTGGGGTGCAGGCCAGAGGCATGGGGTGGCGAGAGGATTCACCAGAGACACAGTGGGGAGCAGAACAGGCAGACAGACAGAAATACACTGCTGAGGGGAGCAGTGGGCAAGGCAGGAGAGGTCTGCCGCACCGAGTGAGAATCTCCCTGGCAGGGTGTCAAACTCAAGTTGCCGCAGACAGTTCCACAGCACTACACTTTAACTTGCTGTGCCACCGGGGAGGCCCCTGTAAGTTATTCTTGATATAATAAAGAACAATACTCAAAAACCTATGAATTACCTTAGCTTTACAGATTAACCTAGAGTTTTTTGTTTTCCGATTTGTTGGTAGATGCCCTTAATCAGGTTGAGGAAGTTCCTTCTATGCCCAGTTTATTGAGAGTTTTTATTAGGAATGAATTCTGGATTTTTATTTTTTGTCTTTGCGTGTTTTCTTCATTTCAGATACTTGTTAAATGCCATTAGGTTACTCTTCAGGACACAAAGAGCACTTCCTGCAGAAACTTAGACAATATGTACAGTACTTTACAGAGCAGAGGATGATACATTAGCTGAAGTATGACTATTGAACAGAAAATGGAGTTTTAAGTGGACAACCAATATAATCCAACACATCAACAAAAAGAAAAATAAAGACCATATGATCATATCAATAGACACTGAGAAAGCATTTGACAAAGTGCAACATCCATTTATGATAAAAGCCCTTGAAATCCTCGGGATAGAAGAAACATACCTCAACATGATAAAGCTCAAAATGGAGTAGAAAAGAACACAAGGGACCACGGAGATGGATCATGGGTGAACTGGTGGTGGGATACCCAAGGGGAATACAAATGTAAAAGATATAAATAACAATAAAAATATATACATTAAAAAAATAAATGTAATTAAATGAAAAAAAAAGTGAAGAAAAGGAAACCAGGGAGGGAAGGACAGGCATCTGTCTGAATCAAACTTAACTGCCATCAGGCAAGGCTGAGTCACAGATTGCAGGATCTGGTTTTGGAAGGTTTGAATATAGCACAGGGTTTCCCTGTTATTTGGCTACAGTCCTGGCTGAAGTGCCCTTATGTCCATGTCATTCAAATTCCTAGCCCTGCAAACTCCTGCAGCAAAAAGTCCCAAACTGAGGATCAAGTTTCTCCAGGAGCATTCCCATTGGTGGCAAACTGGCATATGCTGAAAAGCCAGTCTCCCACATGATCCAGAAATTTGGGAGCTTCACTTGTGGAGCCAGCAGCATTTGGGCAGACACCCCTGGGTGCCATAGCAGCACTTCCAGGCTTCATAAAGCCTCTCACTGGTTGGTGGGTTTTGCCAAATACATTTTTGTCAAATATGTTTTCTGGATCAACTGAGACGATCGCATCGTTTTTTTCTTTAGTCTGTTGATATGATAAATTACATTGATTTTCAAATGTTGACCCAGTCTTGCATTTCTAGGATAACTCCATACAGTTGTACCCCACTCAACAATGTGGTGGCCCCTACATACCAAGGTGCGTCTAGGCTGCACCTTCTAGGTTTGTGTAAGTACCCTCTAGGATGTTTAAGGGTGACAAGGGTGAAATGACATAATTCTCAGAAGGTATCCCCATCATTAAGTGATGCTGACTATCTTACTTTTATAGATTGCCAAATTTTATTTGCTACTAGATTGTTGAGGATTTTTGTGTCTATATTCTAAAAGATACTATACTAGTCTGTGGTTTTCTTTTCTGTTAATGTCCCTATCTTGTTTTGCCAGCCTCAGTACTATCCTAGGTAATGTTATCCTCATATAATAGAATGAGTTAGGAAGTTTGTTTTTTTTAAAAGATTTATTTATTTATGCATACAAGCTGGGGTACAGGCCAAAGGCGTGGGGTGGCAAGAGGGTTCACCAGAGACAGAGCGGGGAGCAGAACAGGCAGATCAGAAATACACTGCTGAGGGGAGCAGCGGGCAAGGCAGGAGAGGTCTGCCGCGCCATGTGGGCGTTGAACTCACATCGCCGCTGCCGACAGCTCCACAGCACAGAGCTTAACCACTGCGCCACCAAGGAGACCCATGAGTTAGGAAGTATTCTTTCTGCTCTTTCTCTGACAGAGATTGTAGATAATCTACAAGGAATTTTTTCCCCTTAAATATTTGATAGACTTCATCAGTGAACCAATCTGGGTCTAATGCTTATCTAGATTATCAAATTTGTGGGCACAGAGTATTTATAGAATTCCTTTATTATCCTCCTCTTTATGTCCATCTGTAGTATGTCCCCCTTTTGTTTCTAATATTAGTAATTTGTGTCTTTTCTTTCTTTCTTGGCATAGATTAATTGATTTTATTGATCTTTTCAAAGAACCAGATTTTGGTTTTATTGATTTTCTCTATTAATTTGTTTTCAATATCTTGACTTCTGATCTTATTCCTTTAATTTTTTTTTCTTGTTATTTTTTTCCTAGTTTACTAATGTGGAAACTTAGGATGATTAATTTTAATTTTCTTCTTTTTAAAAAATGTGTCAATACTACAAATTTCTGCCTATGCACTGCTTTCACTGTGTCCCATTAATTTTTAGGAATTGTATCTAGAAATAAATGTATCATTTTCATTTATTTCAAGCTATTTTAAAATTTTACTTGCAACTTTTTCTCTGATCCATGTATTATTTAGAAGTGTGTTTTTAATATCTATATATTTTTGTATTTTCTAGTTATATTTATGTTATTTATTTCTAGCTTAATTCCACTGTGGTCTTAGAGCTGATACAGTATAATTTCTACTCTATTAAATTTCTTACAGTGTGTTTTTGGCCCAGAATGTGGTCTATCTTGGTGAGTATTCCATGTGGCTTGGGAAGTGATTTGCTTTTAACAGTCCAACCAACAATATTTTATTCTTAACCCATTAAACTAAATTCTCTGTACTATAAATTATAAGAATAACATTGGACCCAGTAATATTTTTAAAAATATGGCATCCACTCATATCATAAAATGATGTAAAAGCAATATCCAGAAATGAAAAATACTACACAAATTTTACCTTTAACAGTTAGTGTTGCAACATGTGTACCACAGCCAAGTTTTCTAGATACCTATGTGTATAGTATACATTTTATATTGAATCTTAGCTTTGAATTAAATGCGAACATCAACAAATTTACTAAGAACAGTCATCCTGTAGAAACTGAAGATACTTAAAATACTAAAATATTTAAAATACAATTCCTAAGCACACTCTTTAAGATCTTAATAGGGAAAACCAATTTTACTTTCTAAAGATTCCTGAGTTTTGGGAGCCAGAGCATTTACTAACATGGCTCAAGTTGACCATTTATCTAGATATCAGGATTGAATCCCTACTCCCAAAACTCAGCAAGAACTGAGGTTCTCCAAAGCCAGAGGTAATCTGTACATTAAGTTCTTACACAAAGAAATAAAAAACACTAAGAAAACTTGTACTCATACTTGCACATATAAATAAGCACTTTTACAGTAACTTTTCCAAGCAGGGAAAAAACCAAAACCAAAAACCCTATAACAAGTTCAGAAGCAGTAAGACTGTAACTAACAGGAATTAAACCAAGCACTCCCTCTCAGCCTCTGTTACTCAACAAAGAATTATTTCAGCCATTAACTTTGTCCAGTTTCAATTATGTTTTAGATGAGTATTTACTGTTCAGTGTCTGTGGACTCTCTAGCCAGCAGGCCAATGGCATCCTAGGTTTCTATAGGAAAACAACTAATTGTTCCCAGACTGAGGCTAGGGGATAGGCCAGTGTCAACAGAACTTCCTGATACACCAGCTCCTAGGAAGACAAATGACAGGGAAAGGTGAAGCTCAGTTTCCTTGATTGAATATTACTTTGTTAAACTTTCAGAAAAATCCTCAAGTTTACCTGGACTTCCTTATTCATAATTCTCAGAAATCAATCACCATGTAAGGAATGTTTGCAGGAGCTTTCTGTGAGTCCTCCCAGAATGGAGGAGATTTGGCAAATACTCTCAGAAGCATTGGAAATGACTAGTATCAGTGGGAAGGAAGGAGGTAACTTCCACTCTGGGTTCTGTGTCAAGGTATGGAGTGGTGCAAGAAGCAGAGATGGTAACAACTGGTGTCATTTCTGGACAATTTGTCTAAGAAATAAGACAGTCATGGAAAGAGTCTGGGGGGGATGGTAGAATGTGATCTTTTGTATCTTACAATTAAGGAATAGGGAATATTGAGGATAAGAACCAACTCACAGAGGAATTAGACATAATGCAGTCTCGTTTATCCTGAGGAGTTTCTCCTCCTTGACTACTGGGTTGAGCTCCTCAGCTCTCCAGTTGATCCCCTAATTCTGTCAATACAGGAACCATTTCCATCAGCACAGCTCTGACAAGCACAAGGACCCACCAGGTCACCAAATGATGGTTCACCGATGGGTCTTCGCAGGTGTAAACCGTAACCAGATGTGGCAGACGGTATCGCTCTTCAATGTTTGCTTACTTTCCCAGGGAGGATTATCCTTCCCCGCCCCACCAATATTGGAGTTGGCAGCTGGATGTGTGGGGCCTCTCCCTGTTGATGAAGGATTTTACATCTCTATCCTGTCAAACTCAGGAACAACCAAGTGACATGCATAGGCCAACAAGATGTATACCATCTCTGAAAGAGACTTTAAGAGCCAGTTGCGGTTTTGCCATCTCTCATTTCTACTGCGTAAGATTGGCAATATCCCAGGTAGGGTTTGTGCCACCAGGCTGGGTCCTGTGTGAAGATGACTTCAAGGAGAGCACATCTGGATTTATGTTTTCTCCCAACTGCCTGAGACAATCATGAGACCCTGGAGAGAGGCCAGCACCCTCATTGAGCTCCCATGAACCCTACTTTAATGTCACCTGGCCTGTGGAATAAGGTGTTGAAAGGGGCCCAACGGTAGGTCACTGATGAGTGGGCCAAGTTCACCATCTTCAGCCCCCAGTCTTCCCGCCTGTGCCCAGTCCTTCTCCCAACAACCTTCTCATTTGTTGGAACCCTGGCTGGGATCACATTCATTTCTGGAGCCACATCTGGGTTTTGGCTGTGTGTGGATAGCCCAGAGAAGGTCTACTTGACACTCAGACCTTGCTTGCCAGCCTGGGTGTTGCACAGTGGGTAAGTGATGGGGGTGTGTCTCTTCCCTTTCCACCCCTTCAGCATTTTCCATAAGGGCTGGACCCCAATGTTGGGGGGTTATTCTTGGTCCGCAGCAAGTGGACTCCAGCAGCCTTACCTTGGCCCTCTCCTCCTTGAGTGGAACAGAGTTTCCCTGCCCTGGAGGCAAAGTGGCTATTGCTTTGGCTCATAGTGCCAAGACCTCACCTTCCCCTCCCCTTTCTGGGCAGGCATTCAAATGCCTGCAACACCTGCCATTAAGTGGTAATTAAATGCTACTGGAAGAAGATGGGTAGTGAGCACTATTAAATCGTGATCACACACATTCCTGATAGCTTTCTAGGTGGAGCATAGGAGAGGGAGAGAGAGAGAGGAGAGAGGGAGAGAGAGAGGAGAGAGAGGAGAGAGAGAGAGAGAGAGAGAGAGAGAGAGAGAGAGAGAGAGAGAGAGAGAGAGAGAGA
>PVIJ01014698.1:0-39476 GCA_004024925.1 Scalopus aquaticus
GGGAGGCAGGAAGAACAAGAGAAGAGGGAAGATGGAAAGGAAGTGTCAGTTCAGGGGGGAAGGGAAGCACATGGTTGCAGGCTAAGTAGAAGATGCCAGAAGCCTGGGAAGCCCAAAGGGTTATACTGAGGGCCCCTCAGGGAGGGTGCCCTCTCACCTTTTTGCGGCCTTAAGGGGTCTTTAGCTAAGTGGCAGCTTCTAGGGCCACTGGTCCCCAGGACTCTGTACAAGGTCAGAGAGTTTTCTGGTTTGCTAAGTATATTTTTATCATTAAGAAATGCACAGTAGTCCCTTGATTCGATACTCCCTGATTTCATCATTCATCTATGAGTTAGAATGTTTATTGTATGCAAAACTTTTCAATTATTCACAGCACTGTCATGCAAACCCTTAAAATTCTCTTTCTCATCTCATAATTGCTCCATAGGATAAAATCTTTATAAAGGACTGCTCAAGTCAAAAAATATGCAAAGATTTAAGACTTTAAATCTCTGCTGCCAAAATCCTCTTCCAAAGGGCTGAAACCATTTACCTACTTTGTCATAACCTCACCAACTTAGGGTGTCACTTATATTTTTCAACTTTGTTCAATTAGAGGCTTTAAATAAATGAGGTTTTACTGATATTGCAACTTGTCATTAATTCACAATGGGCAAGAATTAAAATTTTTGCAAATGGGTTATTTTCTAATGGAGTTTTTATATTTTGGTGATTATTTTGTGAAATGTTATTGGTGAGGAAGAGTGCTAGTAAAAGCAGCAAACTTGTTGGCTATGAAGGTTGAAAATATTTCTCCTAGTTTATTATTTGACATTCAAGTTTGTTTAGATATTGCCTAAGGGAGGAAAAAAGAAAAAAGATCATAGTTATCCATCTTTTTCTTTTTTTGCCATGGGTGTGAAACTTTAAAATAACATTTCAATCTATAGATTATATATTCACTGATAATATGTTCTACACTACTACCGCTATTATCTATGCTGACATGGTTTTAAATATTTAATTGAATCACCTAGACTTTCTTTTGCTGTAACTCTTGAGTCACAGATCTCACTTTACCTCTCAGAGTAATTTAATGGTTGTCCCTCCATTTATTGACTAAGCGCAGTCTTTCTCCCACAGTTATTCTAAGGAATTTTTCAAGAAGTTTTAGGTTTACAACAAAATTGGGAGGGAGATTTCCCATGTACCCACTGCTCCCACCCTTTCTCCCATCAACATGGTTCATTTGTGGTACATTTTTACCAAGTGTAACAGGGTGGTCCCCAGGAAAAGAGGAGGTTCCAGGTCCCCTGCCCAATCCAAGGACGGGTGGAACTGAGCAGGAAGGGGCAGAAGCTGGAGAGGAGACTAAAGGAGGCAGATGGAGCAGAGAGACATGTGAAGAAGCTGTGCTTGCTTCTCGGCCTTGGACTTGTACCAGGGGGAGATGGAAGGAGACACTTAAAACAGATGTGGGTGAGAGACTGGTGGGGAGGTTAACAATGGCAACATTTATCTTGATTTTGATTTTGTTCTTTTCCTTATAGACTTGCCTTGTCCCTTCTGCCCCTTTCCTATGGGTCCCCACCAGAAGGTACTTTAGGCTTGTGGCAGGATTTTGGGCCTCAGTGGCCCTGTTTTGGGTAAACCCCGTTGGGTTGGGCATTTACCCACAAGGAGGTGGGTAACTTTGGGTGCTTGATTTAGAAACTATTTTATCTATTCTTTCCCTTCTCTTGTCTTGAGGGACACTAATTGTATTAAAGTTCCTTTCCATTAAAGTTCTTACGCATTAGAGTATGTTTTGTCTTGATGAAGCAGATGGTAGAACATAGTTAGAGCAGGTTTCACTGGTCAACATTGAGATCGTTACTGATTTAGAAAGGCCCTAATCTGTAGTATCTTGGTGTTCTGAATATGAATATAACCCTGAAATTTTTTTATTAGCTCTCGTTTTGAAGATATTTCATATAATTCATTTTGTATGTTTCATCATGTAAATTTATCCAGTAGGACTGCAACAACATCCTAAATCAGCCTAGAATGATGTAATATTGCATCGCATTGCATAATACCATCATGCACACATCTCCAGAGTTGATTGCATCATTTTCTGATGCAATGCAATACTACTGCCAGGCATCTGCTGAAGTAAGCTGATGTCAGCAGTGCACTCTAGAAAGCCCTGTCGGAAAAGTTGAGCACTGAAAATATTTCAGACTTTGTGCGAGACAGTTTAAGCTACTGTTCCATAGAACTGTTAGTATTTTATCCATTTAGGCACAATGCAGAACAGCAATGCCTTGAAAGTGCATTAATAGCGTGGACAACTTCTGCTCCATTTGTGGGGAAGTGACATTTGCCAACCAGAAGTATCACTTCTCAAGTGAAGAAGGCTTATCATCTTTACTTTGGATGCAAGGCTGGTGGCCAAGACAAGCCTTGGGCCCCTCATCTATGCTGTGCTACATGTGCAACACAGCTTTCACACTGGTTAAATGGCAAAAGACCATCAATGCCGTTTACAGTCCCCATGGTGTGGAGAGAGCCAAGCAACCACATAAAAGACTGTTACTTCTGCTTGGTTCCTCCTCTTTCTGGCAGAATAACAAAGCAAAAGAAGTCAAGAATAGTCTACCCAAACATTCCATCTGCATTGACACCAGTTCCACATGGTGAGGGACTTCCTATTCCAGAACCTCCAGCAGAATATTCTCTTGATTCATCCGATGAGGACAAGAGTGAGCTGACCTGTTCTCCTGTTCCATCAGCATGCAGTGATCCAGATTTTCACTGTGGGGCATCATCAACCCCACACAGACTAACATAGGAAGAACTAAATGACCTGGTTTGTGATTTGGACTTATCCAAGAACAAGGCAGAATTGCTAGGGTCAAGACTCCAACAATGGAATCTTCTAAAAGAAGATGTCACAATTACTTTATATTGAAAGCGAAGTAAAGATTAAAGAGGGAGTTTTTGTGGGTCCTCAGATTCAAGAGCTTGTCGGAGGCCGTCTCCGACTGAGGCTGGGTTCCCGGGGGTGGTGGGGAAAGCATCAGTGGCTGTGAGTTCCGTGGGGAAAAGGGAGTGGGTAGCGAGAGACAGCACACACCAGAAACTGTGATCAGGCCGTTCCACTTTATTATTGGAGAACAGGGTTTTTAAAGCATAAGAAGAATTAACTACTGACAATGGCAGGGTGATTACAGAGGCAGGGTGATTACAGATATTCAGATGCATAATCAATTACATACTTTGAGAATTGAGGAACTTTGGGAAAATGTCTTGTGATGTAAATACCAGCAAGGTACAGAACATAATCTTCAACCTTTGCCCTAGGCCTAGGGTGGAGGCTGCTGTCTCCATACCTATTGTCTGAAACCAAGACCATAATAAAAGAAACATCTTTATGCTAAACTCTGGAGGAAATAATCTAAGGAACTATAAACTGATTTTTCCAGGCAAGGAAGGGATTAAATGTTCTTTGTTCAAATATTAACCCTTGACCGGGTAAGGACACTTCACTGTTACAAGGACCTCTCGCTGCCAGGATCTAATGAGTAAGGTTAATGCATGCAGGCATGGTGGAGAAACTTAATTATTGGTCTCACCTGAAATTATACTTAAATTTATTTGCAAGAAGAAATATCGCATCCTGACTATGGGAACACTTCCTTGAAGGCTCGCCACCCATAAAGTGACCTTGTCAAAACAAGATGGGGGTCTAGGCTGCGACAAGAGCTCTTCTAAGATGACCGATTCAACAACTTGCTGCAGAGTGATGCGAAACAAGCATGGAATGCTTTTTGCCTAGTGTCTACAAACTTTCTTGGGAATGTTAGGGCAGAAACCTACAAGGAACTCATAGAAGAGATGCTGATACAGTATCAGAAACTTGGCTGCAATATGTCTCCAAAGATCCACTTCCTTCACTCCCATCTGGATTTCTTCCCTGAAAACTGTGAACATGGTGAATGTTTTCATCAAGATATCGCATCAATGGAACAAAGATACCAGGGAAAATGGTCCACTACAATGCTGGCTGACTACTGCTGGACACTCCCCAGAGATGCTCCTGAACAGCTGTACAAGAGACAAACAAAGAAATCTAAGAAGTAGTGTATGGCTTGATTTTTTACAGGTATTAACCGTAGGCCTATTACTATTGGCATGTGTTTCATGATGTAAACATCAATTTTTTGTAGATTGCAAAAAAAAAAAAACTAGAGCCAAAATTAGAATTTGACTGTCATATTCAAATTGATAGGAAATGACATTTTATTTCAGTAACATGACTTTCGTAAAAATTTGTTGTCCAAAAATAGATGATTGGATCAAGAAGATGTGGTACATATACACAGTGGAATTGTGTATATATACACAATGGAATATACACATTCATCATGGAAAGAAGATAAACACATGCAATTTGCAGCGACATGGATGGAATTAGAGGGGATCATACTCAGTGAAATAAGCCAGAAAGAAAGAGAAAAATATCGAATGGTTTCACTTATAACAGGACTATAAGGAAACCAAATAGGAGAGAGACACTTGGCTGGGTGGGGGGGGCGGCGGGGGAGGGAAGGAAAAGGGCACAAAATGGAATAGAAAATAACACAAGGGACTATGGAGATGGATCACGGGTGAATTGGTGGTGGGCTACCCAAGGGGAATACAAAATGTAAAAGACATAAATAACAATAAAAATATATTAAAATAAATAAATAAATAAATAAATAAAAAATTTGTTGACCAGTATTTGGGAATTCTGGGGTGACCCTCAGCCTACCTGGTAACACAAGGACACAGTGACATTGTCACATCATAGTTGCCCACAGTCCACAGTTAACCTTAAGTTTCCCCCTTGGTGCTGTGCATCCTATGTGTTTGGATAAGTGTATAATGGTATATATCCATCATTATAATATCATACTGAGTAATCACATTGCCCTAAACATGCTCTGTGCTCTGCCTGTTCATCTCTCAGCCATGCTCCACCTCTGGCAACCACTGATCTTTTCATTGTCTCCATAGTTTTGCCTTTTCCAGAATGTCATATAATTGGGATGATGAGGTAGATTTCTCAGACTGGCTTCTTTCACTTAGTCATGTGCATCTGGGGTTCCCCAGGTCTGTTTATGGCTTGATACTTCATTTCTTTTTAATGCTGAATAAAATTCCATTGGCTATTAAGAGGGGGCCAGCCCCCCGCCCACCTGGGCCATTACACCTGGGACATCTCCAGCCTGCACGAACACCAGGGGTCCTCCCAACCCAGCACCTTTGCATCTCCTCTGTCCTCTGCCTAAAACTGCCAGACTGATACCACCCCCATGACACCCACATGGATTTAACACCTAACCAGCCTCTCATCTCAAAGGCCTTGGCTGACTCCGCCATAGGTCAGTCCCTCTTGTACCACTTTCATGCACTGAATTTTTCTCCCTCACATTTCCAATGCAGGATATATTTTTATATCTGCATGAATCCCTCAATAACTTCTGTCCTCTCATATGAGACTGTAAATATGGCCAGAGCAGCCACTGTCTTCTTGGTCCCCGCGTGTCCCCGGTGCCTCTCCCAGTGGCGAGCACTCACTAGGCAATCCGGAAATCTATGTGTATGGCTGGATGAATAAACGAATGAATAAATCCCTAGCAGAGGAAAGGCACAGTGCTCTGGGACCAGGACCAGGGCCTTCCAGGCCTGGCCAAGCTGGCCACCAGAGGGCGCCAGAACCTGTGAAATCGCCCTGCTGACCAGGTGGGCCCCAAGGACCTGCAGAGATTCCCAAGTGAGGGCCAGAGCCTGAAGCCTGGGGTCTCCTTCTTCCACAGGGTGGAGAGCTCCCTGAGAAACACTGCGAGCGGTTGGAGATTAAGATCTAGTTGCCTTCCTCCCTGGCCACTTCCCAGCTATGCAGGCAGCGACACATCCCCCTGTGGCCCCATCTGTCCAATGGTATTGGAGGAGCAGCGGTGCCCACCCTCCTCCACAGCCAGCAGAACTCACGGTGATGGCAAAATCCTCTCTGCCCCTGTGGAAACCGGAGCCTAGGAGCCCCAGGGGAGAATCGTGTGTATTTGCTCAGGAAACATTTGCAGCAGGAAATGGCCTGGGAAAGGACATTTGAGCAGGAAAGAAAAGCAAGTATCAGTCCCTGTTCTCCTGTGCCATTCAAACCTCACCACAGCTCAGAGGAAGGTCTTGTTGCTCTCCATGTTTGATAGATAAAGAAACCCAGACCCTCTGCAGAGGGAGGATCCTGGTGACCCCTGCCAGGTCCCTGCACGCCTCCCCCCTCCATCCCCGCACCTGGCCCCCTTCAAACCAGTGCTCCCAAAATGCTATCAGGGAGCAGCAGCCCCAGCAGCAGCACCAGCAGCGCTGGCACCCATTAGAAATGCGGCTCTGGGGCCTCCCTAGTGGCCTAGGGGTTAAGTCTCAGCACCATCACCACAACGGGGTGGCCTGAGTTCAATTCCTGACCAGGGAGCTGACCCACATGGCGCGGCAGAGCTCTCCTGTCTCGCCTGCTGCTCCCCTCAGCAGCATGTTTTGGTTGATCCGCCTGTTCTGCTCCCCACTCTGTCTCTGGTGAATCCTATCACCATCCCCTACCCCTGCACCTCTGGTCTGCACCCCAGCTCTTCTATGCAATAAATAAATAAGTAAGTAAATCTTTAAAACAAAAAATGAAATGTGCCAGGGGTTCCCCAGAGCTCTGAATCAGAGAAGGGGGTGGGCAGGCCATCTGTGTCTAAAAGTGTTCCAGGGCCCTCTAAGGTGCAATCAAGTGTGAGAGGCAAACGCTGCTCCTCACTTGCCCCTCAGGTGTGGGATGCACCTGGCCCTGGAACAGTGAGGCAGGAAGCATGGAGTGGCCGCTTCGGGACCTGGGGAGGAGAAGCCGGTCGGGGACAGGTGGCCCCTGGCAGGCGTGGGCCCCGGGTGGACAGGGCCCGCTGACGGGAGAAGCCCACACAGGAGTGAGGGTCTTATTCCTGGAACAAGGAGCCCATTGGACAGCCCTAAGGAATGCAGAGACGGGGAGGGGAGGTGCTCTGGTCATCCAGGGAGCTCAGTGACAATGCAGATTCCCAGGCCCGTCCCTGCATCTCCCTGGTTGGGCCCAGGAAGCTGCCTTCAGAACAGGATCCCTGCCTTTCCCTCTGTTCCCTAATATTTGGGAACTACAGGCCTGGAAGCTTTGGGAACCCCCCCAGGCCTAAGTGTGAACTGATTCTGTCCCTCACTGGTTCTGTAACCTAACACATTTCTGCTACCTCTTCCACCTTTGGGTTGCTCTTGTTTAAAAGGTAATGAAAACATGAGAGGGGTTCAGGCATCAGAAATGGCCGGGAAAGCTGGCTGGGAGGGGAAAGCAACAGGGGAGGAAGGGCAGAAAATGCCATTTCCCAGCTTGAGTTCATTCCCTGGGGCAAAGCAGAGTCCCAGAAAGGGTTAGCCCAGGAGAGACATCATCAGATTTGCATTTTGCAGCATTGCAGCAGGAAGGGTGGTACACATTGGGGTTCTGGGGTGCTTCCTGTGGGGTTCCACATGCAGCTCTGGGCCAGATACTCCAGGTCCAAATTTCTGCCCTGCCCATTGCCCACAGCTGTGGGACTCATTCTGCCAGTGCCTCGGCTTTCTTATTTGTCAAAGGGAGACAGGAAGATTAAATAAGGCACCTGTGGACAGCACGGGCTGTAGTGTTCGACCCCTAATAGCCATTATAGTCCATCAGATTCCTCGTAATCAGGACAAGTGCAATGGCTCATGGACCCCAAAAGGGAGGAAGTCGCAAGTGGCCTGTGGAAATGCATGGCCCTGGGGACACATGATAACATGACCCCCTGGCCCTTCCTGGTGCCTGGGGCCAGGTAGGAGCCGGTGGGAACTGATCCCTGGATAGGATGCCCTCCCCCTCCTCCCAATGCCCTGGCTGGCCCGCCCACATGACCCGGCTTCCTGTTTGTGCTGCCAGTGCCGATGGGAGGAAGCCAGTGCCCCTGCCTGGGGCTAGAGGGCAGGAATGTGGACGTGTTGACGTCAAAGCTGTGTCCTAGTTCTGGGGAAGCTGAGATGGGAAGGGCTTCCTGCAGCGCTGCCTTTGATCCTGGGGCTGTGCTGGGGCATACACCAGTCCAGAGGGAGTCCGGCCACCCAGAACTTTCTGTGATGGATGCCAACATGGCAAATCAGGATCCTACATTGACATGACTATGGAACCCTGGGCTCGTCCCTCCCCCTTCCCAGCCTCAGCTCCCTCATCTGTCAAGCGGGGATAAAAATGTGCATCTGAGAGTATCATTCAATCATTCATTCATTCATCAGATACATGTTAAGGGATGAAGCCTGCCCTGGCTGCTCCTTGGGGGAACACCCCTCCGACTGGGAGAGCAGCGAAGGGGAGGAGGCACGAAGCATTTCTGGAGGAGGCTGTAGGGAGGTTTCCCAGCACTGGGCCTGTGACTCAGGCTGAAGCCTGGGCCTACACTTCCTGTCCCAGTGATGGCAAAGCAACACCTGCTTCTCAACCTTGAAGAGGCATTCTGTGTGGCTGGTGTGTGTGAATGGGGTCCATCATAAAACTGCTTATCTAGGTCTTACTAGGCACTTAGGGGTTTGTTTGTCTTTGTGTTTTCATCTGATTCCCAATTGAGTCCTAAAGGAGATTCCATTTTACAGAGGGGTAAACTGAGGCTCAGAGAGCTGAAGGACATTGCCCAAGATCACAGAGCTAGAAAGCGGCAGAGGCAGGAAAGGACTGCTGGTCTTTCTGGTATCAGCAACAGTCCTTCTTCAATGAGCCCTTCTAACAGTGCAAAACAAGGCAAGACCAACACTGCAGAGCACACACCTGGGAATCCACCTGGTCGAGGGTCTATCAGCTTTACCTCAAGAGCTGGAACTCAAAGAGGTGGCCTGCTCCCAGAGACCCAGACTCAGGGCCTGAATCAGCCTCACCTTTGCCCCACATGGTTTAGGTTCTCCATCCCACTGTGCCTCAGTTTCCCCAGCTGTGCTATTGGGGGAGGGAGTGTACTCCCAGGGTCACAGGGAGGGTGACAGCTAGGGCGCCCTGAGAGGGACTCACTGTTAGTGGGTACCAGTAGTGTCAAGAGCCTTCTATGGCCCTCCACTCTGTGATCCTGCCTTTCCTACAAACTCTCTCATTCCCTCTCTGCCTCTCTCTAGGGCACAACTCAGTCCTGCTTGGGGTCCAGAGTGTCAGAATCTAGATTTGACTTTTGTGAGCTTTGTGATCTTTGCCATTCTCTCTCTGTTTCCTCATCTGTTTTTAGAAACACCTAAGAATCACACCAGTTGCAATACAAAGTTGATGGATATGAAGACATGGTGTCTTTAAAGTCCCTGGAACAATGTCTGACAGAGTAACTTCAGTCATAGCTGCTGTTATTGCTGCCTTTGATTTTTATTAGGAACGTAAGTGCCCTTTCACCAGATGCTCAGTAGGTGGCGGCAGAGGCCCCCGTTGGGGCTAATTTGAAGGCTAGTTCAGTGATTATTCACATCACTGGGGAGAAACCACTTACAAATTAGGCGCCCCCTAGAGTTTGAACCTTCTTCCTTCAGCAAAGGCTTCCTGAGCACCCCAACTAAGTACCCAAGCCTGGGGCAGTGGAGTGGAGGAAGAGCAGTACCTCTGGCCACTGGCCACTGGCCACTGGGGATGAAGAATACTGACCATTTCAAGAGAAAGCTGGGTTTCTATTCTTTTGGATAAATACTCAAAAGCCGGATAAGTGGGCCCTACGGGAGTTCCATTTTTAATTTCTTTTTTTTTTTTTTAAGATTTTATTTCTTTATTGTTGCATAAAAGAACTGGGATGTAGCCAGAACTGGGATGGGGGCAGGGGTGAGAGGATTCACCAGAGACAGAGTGGGGAGCAGAATAGGCAGATCGACTGAAGTACACTGCTGAGGGGAGCAGTGGGGGAGACAGGAGAGGTCTGCTGCACCATGTGGGCCAGCTCCCTGGCTGGAGATAGAACTGAGGCCTGTTGTGGTGGTCTGTCGAGGTGGCGGTGCTGAAACTTAACCCCTAGGCCGTCAGGAAGGCCCCCATTTTTAATTTCTTGAGGGACCATCGCACTGTTTTCCAACAGCAGCCACAGTATTTTGCATTCCCACTAACAGTGCACAAGGATCCAATTTCCCTCATTCTCCCAATTCTTGTCTTTTTTTTTTTTTTATAATATTCGTCTTAACAGGTATAGGTTTGGGTTTTCATTTCCCTGAAAATTAGTGTTGGTCAATTACCTGTTGGCCATTTGTGGATATTTTTTGGAGAAACATTCATTCAAGTCCTTAGCCCATTTTAAAATCTGGTTATTAGTTTTCTTGCTATTGAGGTGTAAGAATTCTTTATATATTTTGGAGATATAAATATCCCTTATCAGACACGTTTGCAGTAATTTTCTCCTATCCCAAAGGTTGCCTTTTCATGCAGTTTTCCTTTGCTGAGCAAAAATTTTTTAGTTTGATGTTTACTGCAGCATATTCCCAATAGCCAATATGTGGAAACAACCTGAATGTCTGTTGACATATAAATGAGTATAGAAAATGTGGTGTACAACGTGTATTACTGAATGACACCTCAGTCAGTGACAGACCTGCACGTCCAACGGGGTCCTGATGGGCTCCCCACACAGCCTAGGTGTGGAGTCTGCAAGATATCTAGGTGTTTGCTATTGCATTTTATGATGTTCACACAACGAAATCATCTAATGACACATTCCTCAAGGACAAATTCCAATCATTAAGTGATGTGTGACTATATACATATAATAGAATATTATGCACCCTTAAAAAGGAAATCCTGCAAACAACTGGGGTGAGTCTGGAAGACATTGCACTAAGTGAAAATAATTAGTCATAGAAGCACATATGTTGTTTGGTTCACTGGTATGCAATATCTAAATAGTCAAACTCTTAGCAACAGAGGGTAGAATGGTGGGTGCCAGGGACAGGAAATGGGGAGTTATTATTCAATGGATATAATGCTCAGTTAAGCAAGACGAATACTTCTAGAGAGCAGTTGTACAGCCCTGTGCTGTGGATAATGATGCTGTACTGTGTGTTTAAAGATCTGTTAAGAGGGTAGATGTCATGTAAATGTCCTTCCACAATAAATTTTTTATTTTTAATTTTTGAATGTATTATTTCTTTTTAATTGAGGTAATATCAGGGTACCCCCTCAGGTATCACCACCTTAGTGCATCCACCACCAAATCACCCATATTCCACCACCGTAAGCCTTTGTGGCCTTTCTTCTCTCTTTGTTCTTACCCTCCATCTCTCCCCAACTTGGTGCTTCAGTTCTATAGTCAGCTATGAAGGGTTAGCTTTTAAGCTTGTCTTTATCTGACTCTTAGTTTGTTATTTTATATTCTACATATTAGTGACACCATTGGGTATTTATCTTCCTCCTTCTGGCTTATTTCACTTAGCGTTATCCCTTCAAGCTCTATCCATGTTACCACAAAGGGCATGAATTTATCTTTTTTTGATCGTTGAATAGTATTCCTTTGTGTATATAGGAATAGTATTTTGATCCACTCATTTGATCCTCCTCTTTTGATCCACTCATCTGTTGTAAGACACTTAGGTTGTTGCCATAATTTAGCTATAGTAAGTAGTGCTGCAATAAACATGGGAGTGAAAATTTCCTAGTATTTAATTTTTTTAAATGGTGCAGGGGAAAACACCCATAGGAATCTAAAAGGGATTATGGGATGAAGCTGTTCCACAGCCTCCTTGCACTCACTCTTCTCTCCTTTGTCTCCTTTACTTCTTTCCTCCTTCCTTCCCTCTCTCCCTATCTCCCTTCCTTCCATCTGTCTCTCTACAAAAATACACTGTTAACTACTAAGTGCCCTTTGGAAACTCAAAAGAAACACAAAAAGAGGCTATGCCCTCTGGGACCTCCAAACAAATATCCTGGCAAGTCTCAGGAGAAAATAAAACAGCCTTCTGTGATAGAGGACCCGAGAGGAGCAGGTGAGGAGGTGGCTGGCAGTCAACCAGAGCGAAGGGTGAGCGGGTTCAAGGGAGTAGCTTAGATGGTGATATCACGGGGAGGAGGCAAGAGATGGCAGTGGGGTCGGGGGCCAATGCAGAACATAAGATGCCTGCGCAGCCAGACTCAGGAGGGGTCTTCAGGAACAGATGAGACTCAAGGGTCATCAGGCTGCGGCAGCAGCACCCACAGCTGCCACTGACACGGGCTCAGCACCCTCGCTGCCCGCCACCCTGTCTTGCACGTAGAAAACTATAGGAGGAATCACAGCAAAAGCAGGGTCTTCAGGCTTCCTGGAAATCTTCAGAGTTGCAGGTAAGAAGGAAGAGAATGGACAAAAATAATGGACATGAACTTTCATTTCACACCTCCTAGTGCCCTGCTGGGCTTTCCGGTTTATTTCATGTGCATGATCATCATCATCACTCAAGAGGACAATTCCATCATGGCGCCCATTCTAGAGCTAATGTAACAGAGAGTTCAAAAGGGGAGGGTCACACAGTCAGGGATTGGAGAGGAAGACGTGAACCGAGGACTTCCCCATTGGGGCATATGGTTCCCTGTGCCCCAGAAGGCTCAAAATCATCCTCAGAGTTCTCCCTCAGGCCCTGCCAGTTCTCTGTCTGCAGCTCCTCAGGACCCCTTGGACCCATCCTTGAGCACATCCATCAGGGCGGGGGTTCCTTTCCTTCACTGCCAGCATTCCATCAGACCCCATCATCTCTCCCTGGATGGCCCTATTTCCTTTGTTCCTGATACTACGGCAGTGTAAAAGGACCTGTGTGTGGTCTCCCCCGACCCAGGCCATACCCTGACCCCTGCAGACTTCTCTAGCTTTGTGCTTCCACCTCCTAAACCTGGTGCTCTGTACCCCACCACTCTGCATGCTTATGTCTCCCTGGACAAACACACTGCATGAGAGCAGGTACAAGTCCATCTCATTCATTTCTCTCTCCCTAAAGATTAGCACTGCTCCCAGCACAGAGAAGGGACTCAGTGAAAATAAATGGATGGATGGACAGACAGATGAACAGAAGGATGGATGGGTTGAAGTTGAATTGAGGTGAACAAATAGCTGGGTAGGTGAATGGATGGATGGATGGATGGATGGATGGATGGGTGGATGGAAGGACAGATGAAAGACTGACCTGAGCCTGTGTGATCCCTCTTACTCACGTGGAGTTCAGAGCATAGGTTTTAGCAGTGACCTAGTATAAGGGTCTTCCAAATGTGGGGCCATCTCGGTGGGAGAGGTGTCAGGGAGGGCAACAGGCCATTAGCAGGAGCTGACAACCTATTGTGTGTGCAGAACAATGATGAGTGAACCCCAAGTCGTGACCTAGAGCATCTCCAGGAAAGGGCAGGGGTGGGTGGAGTCCCTGGAGCTGGGAACAGGGCATCAAAATATGTCAGAGCTCTGACTCAGCAGGGCACTGTGGGAGTTTGAGAATGGGGTGCAAACAGCCACCCCATGCACGGTCATGACCCCGTAGAAGACATGAAGGACTCTCACTTGTGGCTGAGCGTCACTGTGGTCCCGGAAGCAGGTGGGACTCTGCCCAGGATGCAGATGAAGAAACTGAGGCTTTGACGGGTAAGTAAGGTGTCAAGACCACCCAGGCAGAGAATGGCAGAGCTGGGTTAAGGGGCTGGACGGGGGTGGCCCAGCCTTTGCCACACTCACAGATGGATCAGGAGGAAGTTGGTAGAGCTGAAAGACTCCAGAAGGTTGTAAGGGCTGGGAAGCGAGCTTGAGAGAGACCCCAGGTGCAGACACCAGGCTGGCCTCCCCCCGCTGGCTCCCTCACGTGACCTTCCCTTGGGGCAGCGTGACCAGGACCGGCTGTTCTTTGGAATCCTTCAGCATCTCTGCCAGATCAAGTCCCAGCTTGTGACTTACCCATCGGTCCTTTCATCCAGTGACCCCTGCCGACCTCTCCAGTCTCGTGCCTCCACCCCCCAGTCCTGCGCCTGGCTCCGCCCCCCTGACATGCTTCTGTTTCCTAAAGAAACACCACGCTTGCTCTCTAAGGCCTTGTACTGTCACACAGGCAGAGTCTTCTCCAGAGGACACCTTCCCAGTCTTCTTCACCTCAAGAGTTCCTATGAGGTCTTCAAGATGTGACTTCAGCCAGCCTCTGACCCACCCACCCACACCTGACCTGGCTGAGGCCATCACACCCAGCTCCAATCCCACCCCGCTCCAATTACACACAATGCTGACTCTCCCATCAAAGCCATTGCTGCAGAGTGTAATTACCCAGCTATTAGTCTGCCTCTCCAACCAGAATGTGAATTCCAGGAGGATGGGCTTCGTGACTTAGTCACCTCTGCAGCCTTCCTTCTCAGTGCAGTACCTAGCTGGAGTCTTTGTTATTATTTGTGTAAGGAAGGAGAGGAATAAGGAATGATGAAGGAGGAAGGAGTGAGAAAGAGAAGAGAGGGTGGGAGGGAGGAAGAAGGGAAGATGTGAGGAGAGCACTTTACAGTTTGCGTATGTTCTTTCTTCTACATTATTTTAATAAGAAATTGGAGCAGTAAAGAAACTTACAAGGAAGGGTCCACACCTCACACCTTAGGGCTTTGATGACTTTGCTAAATCTGCAGTACATGTGTGTTTTAAAATTTGTCTTTAATTAACCCACTACCCTGAATGGAAAACCAGACTCACTTCCCATGAACAAGTTGTCATAAAAATAAATATACCTCGTGCCTACCAGGGGCATGTACTCTGCAAGACACATCACTGACTTTCACCTGTTCATCACAAGCCCATGATAGGATACCATTAGATTTCAAGTCTACAAATGGGAAAACTGAGACTCAGAGATTGTAGGTAACTTGCGCAAGGTCATAGCTGGAAAGCAACAGCATTACCTTTTGAAGCCAGGCAGCCTGCCTCTAAGAAGCAAGGGGTAGATAGAACAATGTGGTGTCTTTATTTATTTTTAAACATTTATTTATTTATACATACAAGCTGGGGTGTAGGCCAGAGGTGTTCGGGTGGTGAGAGGATTCACCAGATACAGAGTGGGGAGCAGAACAGGCAGATTGACTGAAGTACACTGTTGAGGGGAGCAGCAGGTGAGACAGGAGAGTTCTGCTGCACCATGTGGGTCAGCTCCCTGGCCGGGGATCGAACTCATGCTGCAGTGGCTCTGGATAGCTTCATAGTGCTGCACTTAACCTGTTGTGCCACCAGGGAGGCCCAATATTATGATTTATAAGAAATACAGTTTTTTTGTCATATTCATGGGAGCTGGTTGCCTAGAGAACCAATTAGAGTAGAGGGTTAGAAACTTCAGTACCAGTCCCTGACCTTTAGTGAGGTGTGGGGAGCTGGAGATTGAGTTAATGCTAAGGAATGAAACTTCCATTAAAAAACCAAAAGGACAGGGTTCAGAGAGTCCCCAGCTGGTCAACGTGGAGAGGGGCACCCCTGGAGAAGACATGAAGTTCCATGCCCTTTCCTCATATCTTGCCTTATGTATCTTTTCCCACTGATTATTCCTGAATAGTATAAAAAACCAGGGATCTGGTTGGTAAATGGGTTTCCTGAGTTCTGTGAACTGCTCTAACAAATTAATTGAATGGAGGAAGGGGTTCTGGAAACCTCAGATTTGTAGCCAGCTGGACAGAAGCACAGGTAAAAGCCTGGGCTTGCTACTGGCAGCCGGAGTAGAGGTGGTCTAGAGAGTCTGGGCCCTCCAAAGGCAGAATTGGATGCTTTCTCCGGGTAGGAAGTTGAGTTTTCAGTTACCGTGCTGGTGTCAGGGAGTTGCTTGTTGATAGGGGAAACCTCCACACACATTGGAATTGGGTCCAGGAACCTCTCAGGCTTCTAACTCTTTGTTACAAAGGGAGCCGGGCAGAAGCACCAACGTGAGACTTTCTTCTGAAAGTAATCAGAGGATGGAAGGGGAAGCAGAGAAAGAAGGGATTTCTTGTGTGATTTATTGAATACCAAGTCTGTGTAGTCATCTCTGCTGGAGTCCATCAGTGCAGCCCACCCTTTGGAGAACCTCAAAACAGTAGGTGCTCCCAGCAGCACCATCAGCACTCTAGAATTGTTAGCTCAGGATATTGTCCTACATCATGGGACACAGAACCTCAAAGGAATTAAGCAAGGCATTAAATCAACAAACATTGGCCTCAAACCAAAATTAAATACAAACACAAGCAAATTAATCTAATTCACTGTCTAGAAAATCATGTTACTGTGATAACGTGATACCACAGAGAGACAAAAAGAATTGAGCAAACTCTCAACAATCCCATAAGATTACATCACCCTCTATCTAAAGACAATAGAACTGGAAAGAAAGCACGGACTCTGTTTAGTGGGTTTCAGGGTGCTCACTGAGTCTGAAACCATTTTGTAGGCACTGGAACAGTGAACAAATAAACAGATTAATGTTGTTAGGAGTTGAGGTTTTCAGCAAGGGAGATATGAATCTGGAAGGGGGTAGATGAAAAAGACACCTGTAGGGTTGGACTGGATTTTGGGATCAGAATATGGGCCCATCGTAGAAGTATATTTCAGCACATAGGAATGCTGATTTCTAACTCCATCTGCTGAAAGGACCCAGGATCCATACCTAAGTAACAAGGAGCCCACTTAGCATCCAGATCTTGACTTCTAAATATCATTCCCCAATGAAAGGAGCCAGGGTGATTTGGGGGAAATGAATGATTCCAAGGTTGAGCCAGGAAAATTATCAAATGAACCTGGAACAGAAAATAAGGACCTAAGAAAGATGGGAAGACTTCCAGAAGGAACTGGAGGCAGCCTGGTGAGGCCACTGTTGCCAGCCAGGTATCAACTGAATATTGACCGACAGGGACCACTGGGCGTTGGATAATGGGGGCAGTAACATCTTGAATAAAAAAAGGAATCCATGAATTCACCCTGATAAATACAAAATAATGGGAAAAAAAGGGAGAGGGGAGGAGGGAAAGGGGAATTCCAACTAATACATCAAAAGGGAATGATGGATTTGGAAAATCATCATCTGACAACCTTGTAATAACACATTCATTCCTTATCAATGCTAGCTGGGAATTATCAGGTCAGAATCATCGAGCAATGATAGTTGGAAAACCATTGGCCTTCATCAGCGTAAACGTGGATTTGGTTGAAAGTCAACGTGAAGTAAGTGGGCAGGATATAAACACGGATATAGAATATAGGTCTCCAAGCCTCAGGCTACATGTACTTACTAAGCCCCAAAGGGGAAGGCACACTCTTGCAGTGGCGAAATCTGGGAGAAACCAGCTCAGCCAATAGACCATGTGGCCTACAGGCCGGACATGACGTGCCTCCCTTTGCGCTGCATCCAGACTTGGCCACGCATCTGTGGAGCCCAGTGCAAAACACAGAGCCCGCATCTCTTCCCGAGGGAGCAACCTGACAACACACACAAGGACAAGGATAAGGATGAAGGGCAGGGTGGCTCTACAAAACAATGGGTCCAGATCCTGCAGAAATGCTAAGGTCCTGGAAAGATAGAGAGCTAAGCAAGCAACTGCTCCAGACTGAAGGAGAGAAAGGGCATGTGACAAATGGCCTGGATTCCTGGTGGAAAAAAGAAATGTCTTCAAGGATATTCTCCGGCCAGTTGGCAACACCTGCATATAAACTGCATTTAAGATAATTGTATTGTGTCAAATGTGTATTGTGAGTATGGGGCGGGGGCGGATCCTGAAGCATTTAGGGGTGAAAGGTCAATTTACTCTCAAAGCGTTAAGCAAAATAAGAGAAGGAGAAGGAGTAGAACTAAAACGAGGACAAGAACAAAAAATACTTATGCTTATATATAAAACTGTGTGTGTACATGTATATGTATATATTCTTATATACAGACATCACACATAGAGTGAGAGAGTTGACCCTTGAACAACAGAGGCTTGAACTGCACAGGTCTACTTATATGTAGATTTTTTCCAATAAATATGTAAATGAGGTCTCTCTTCCTTATGACTTTCTTAATAACATATCCTATTCTCTGGTTTACGTTACTGTAAGAATACAGTAAAGTATACATGTAACAGAACCTCCCTGGTGGCGTAGGTGTTAAGTCTCATGTCCCTCTAGGGCCTGAGTTTGATCCCCGGCCAGGGAGCTGACCCACATGGCTCAGCAGATCTCTCCTGTCTCACCCGCTGCTCCCTTCAGCAGTGTATTTCAGTAGATGTGTCTGTTCTACTCCCCACTCTGTCTCTGGTGAATCCTCTCATCCCCTGCATCTCTGGCCTGCACCCCAGTTCTTCCATGTAAAATTTTTAAAAAACACTTAAAAGAATTCTGAAATAAAAAGAATACATGTAAGAAATAAAATGTGTGTTAATCTGCTATTTTTGTTATTGGTAAGACTTCAACAGCAGGTTAGTAGTTAAGTTTAGGGGAGTCAAAAGTTATATAGGAGTTTTCAACTGCAAAGGGGTCAGCACCCTTAATCCGTGTTGCAATAGTCAATGGTCACACATTGGCCATTGGTCAATTGCAGGGGCAGTGGAGATGGAGGGGTGTTTATTCATTTGGCCAAGTTGTTACAGCTCTGTCACCCCACCACCTGTTATCCCCTTGAAAGCAGATATCTTTTTCATTTCCATCACCCCACAGAAGGCCTGGCCACAGCAATACGTGTCAGCACCAGCCAAACTCACATCACTGTCACAACTGGACATCTATCTAGTCATCAGATTGGGCATGTCACCAGCTGATGGGACAGAGCCAAGAGCCAGCTGAGATGAGGTAGGAAATGGAAGCCCAGACTTTCAGGGTAGAGGGCAGGAAGATGGGGGATGCTGCCAGAGGGCCAGGAAGGTGGCTCAGGGTCAAAGCTGGGCTGGGACCAGCATGTAAATTGGAACTCCCAGTTAGCCTAGTGTTGGGTATGGAGACTTTTGATGGAGCCGGGTATAGAGGAGTATCAGCAACAAGGAAATGATGTTGAGGCTGCCAACATATTGATTGGGGTCCCAGGACCTCAAAGGACAGAAGAGCCATGCCTGAGATGGGAAGACATTAAATCTCCAGCTCCAGAGCCCTCAACCCTGTAGACACACTGCTACCCCAAACTGGACTAGTGGAACATTCCAGAAGGAAAAACTTGGATAATGTTAACTGCAATAAATCCTCAATGATAGTTATTAGGTAATCAAAATGAGTATTCAAACCCAGGAAACTGCCCAACAATTTTACCCTGAGAAAGTTATTCCCAAAATCCCAAGTTTGAATTTAGTTTATAAGAATAAAGAATAAGAATAGTCATTGACATTAAATAGTCATTTAATGTCATTGACATTAAACATGTAATTATTCTTGACCGGGGGGCTTTTGGTTCTAAGTTATTTTGACCTAAATATATGTTGATGCTATCTCTGTGCAGAGAATGGCAATGCTTGGATTAATCCCTTCCTTTCTGAAGACTGCACTGTGCGGATGCAAAGGCTGGTTACCCATTAGTAAATCACTTTTCCAGCTCCTTGTTCATTAGTGGGGATTGAAAAAACTAGTTTTACCCAGAGGCAACAGACTTTTGTATAGCTGTTTCACAGTCTTCAAGTCTATGCAGATGGCTTTGCTCTCTTGTCTGCTAGATCAAGGAGGGGCTATTCCCAGAACATTTTACACAATGTTCACAACAAGAAAGATAGTGGGGGTCTGTGGGATGACAACCTCTGTGTCTGAGGGTAGTTGGTTGGCTCAAATCCAGCCTTTCTAGAACGTCAGTGGCAGTCCTAGAGCCCCAAAGCCAGGGTTGTCCAAACTCTGAGGAGTCTGACAGCTCTGCCTAACCTGGCTCTTAGTATTCCTCCAACCTCCTCTCCTAACACTGCTTTGTTTCTTTATATCATTACAGTAATGCTGGTCTACTTGTTGTTCTTTGAACCAATAAAATGGTCACCCAACCTCAGGATCTTTGCACTTGCTGTTCCCTCTGTCTGGAAAATTTACCTCATATCTTCTCAGGCTTCCTCCTTCATTTTTTTCAGCTCTAATTTTGTTTTCTCAGAGAGTAGCGATCCTACTGATAGCCCATTTCTACCTTGTCCTTATTTTCTTCACAGCATTTGTTAAGTTCCTTCCTGAAATGATATTTTTATTTGCTCAGTTGTTAATTGCCTATTTTTCTAGCTAGAGAGTAAACTTTGTGAAGGTGGGGCTTGATCCTGTTCACACCTATATGAACCTGCTCTAACACAACGCCTGGCACGTAACAGTAGCTCAGTAAATACTTAAGTGAATGTAATACATCAATTAACTAAAATTCCTTTTGTTCTTTGATAAAGTTATTTCTACTTCCAAAGAAAAAAGTGCTGTCTTTACCCCTTTTCCTCCCATGGCCTTACTTGGCCTAACCCTTTTCTCCTATACCAGGAGAAAAGGTGATCCATATTTTTGTGTTTTCTGCAGGGTAGAGCACAGTAGCATGACATTGTTCCTCCCTTATCATAGTTTTACTTTTAAAAGTGGACCCTCAAATGCAGGTTCTGGAAAACCCAACATCCTCTTGGATATTATTAGACTGGAGTAGCCTCTGAGCCTCCCCCCAGCTGTTCCCTCTACCTGGAATTCTCTTCCCTGCATTCTTTGCAGGAAGACTTCCAGCTAATCTTTAGATAGTGACTCAGATATCTTTTCTGAGAAGCCTTCCCCTGATCCTCCAGTGTACATTCACCTCTCCCATGAAAGGCAATTCCATTCACAACAGGTCTCACATTTGTAATTCAATAGTTTGCTGATAAGTTGACTTGCCACCTCCTGCCCTAGACTGTTGGCTCCAGAAGGGCAGGCCTTATATTTCCAGTACCCAGAACCCAATCCTGGCCATAGTAGGTGCTCCCTGAGCTCGTGTCAAAGGAGTGGATGAAGAGACCCCCTTCCCAGAGGGGCTCAGACTGGGGTCTCAGCCTGCAGAGCCTGTGCACTGCTCCCCACAGAGAGCCCAGGCATACCCCCTACTTATGTGGAGATGCACAGTCCAGCTGGCATCCCCGCCCCCGCCCCCCTGCCAGGAACGCTGCTAGGAAAGTGTCAAAGATAAACTACTCATCTCCTCTTTGTCACTGGCAGGGGGCGGGGGATGGGGGATGCTCCATGGTAGAACCCTCTTGCTTGCCAGAGGAGCCCACTTCAGGCCACAGGGACCTGGAATGAAGACTGTACTTTCAGGGAGAGCTCAGGCCATTAGTCTTCCTGCTGCTGCAACCAAGCTTCTACTTCAAGGTCATGTCTTCCATTAGGATCTGAAAAGTAAGAAGTCCGGGTTCTCAAAGTCATCAAGCCCTTTCCCCACTCCTTGATTAAACCCTTCCTCAGGCTCCCACTGCCCTCAGAGAAAGCCCCAACTCCCTAGCCTGGCATCTCTGGAGCTTCAGAATGGCGATCCGGCCACGTCTCTGGCCTTGTACACAGATGCTTCTCCCCCTGCATCCACCGCTCAGCATTGATAGGCACCCAGGCCCATTTAGAGGCCCAGAGTTGGCCTGTGTGAATATTCTTCCAGTACATATCCTGGAAGGACAGAATTGGCCTCTCCCGTGACTGGGTTCCCAACCACCTCTGTCTACCCATCTCAAGAAGACGTTTGGACCCCTGACAGCAATAGCAAACCATAGAGACCTCTTCCCATGTGTTCTGCACATTCTCAGTGATTTGCATTAGCTCTTTATTCCTAGAAACAAACCCACAGTTTGTATGATATACTCATTCATTCATTCATCCATCTATTAAATACTGCAGGCCACACACACATGCCCTGAGGAGGGATATGGCAGAGAACAAGCACACAAAATTCCCTACCCTCTGCAGCATACCTCCTAATGGGGAGCAGACAGACAGCTAAAATAGAATATAGACTCCAAAAGTAGTAATTACAGCAATGTGAAAAAATAAAGCAAGGAGGGGCATAGAGAGAACCTGTGGCATAGGGGCTATTCTTTAAATTTTGGCATCAGGTAAGATGACATTTACTTGAAGTCTTGATGAAAGTGACAAGAGGCCAGCAGTAGATCAGCCAGAGCCAGGGATTGGCAGGGCCCCCTGTCTCAGGCAGAGTGAGGGGAGAGGAGGGAGGTGAGCCCTCCTCACATGGCCTTTGGCCCTGAGAGGACTTCAGTTTTCCTTTGATTGAGTCCGAGATGTACTGCAGGGTGCTGAGAAGGGGTCAGGGGAGGCTACATAGAAGCAGAAAGAATGGGGAGGTGAGAGATGGTGGAGGCTCTGAGCTCGGGCAGAGCTAGGGGACAGGTGGGCAGCAGGTTCTTGAACAGCGTCTCTCCTAATCCTGTTCAAGGACCACTTCATTCTACGTGGTTTGACTTGAAGTCAAAGTTTCCAAAAACCCATCAAGAACGTGAAATGAGGGTTTACCGCAATTGGGGTCTGGATATATCTGAGGAGAGTTGACTGCTCGACCTGAGAGTTCAGATGTGGGAGTGAGAGAAAAACAAGGATGACGGATGTGTCCGAGGTTCTGCTCTCAGCCACGGGGAGGAAGGAGGTGTCAGCTCCTTTACAGATGAGGAAACTGAAGTGCAGAAAGTCAAGTAAACTACCTTGAGAGCCATCCTGCTTCTGCAGTGTCGCAGGGACAGGGACAGCACCTGTGGGGGCCTGGCATGGAAGTGGATTCCCTGGCCCGGTGCCCACTTGGGGTCCCGTGCCGTGGAGACAGCCTCTGCAATATTTGAGCAATACAAGCTGGAAGGCCTGCTCCTGGTTCCCCAGCTCAAGCCAGGCATGCTGCGATGTGAGCTGGGGAGGGCCTGGGAAATGTTGGGTCGCCACCTGACACCAGAGGCGAGCCAAGTTGGTACCAAAGCTACTGTCCCCGAGACCGAATGTCCCCCAGCACTTCTCATCTTAGCACCCCCTCCCTCAGTCCTGCAAAGAAGCACAGCTAACCCCAATTTGCAGATGGGGAAACTGAGGCTCAGTGAGGCCAAGTCCTGGGTCAAAGTGAACTAACCAACAAGTGATAGAACTAGTTAGACTCCCACAGCCTCTGCTTTCTCCCTCTCACAGGCCTCTCCCTGAGCCCAGCATGAGGCAGTTCATCACCGAAAGCCAAAAAGTGTTTTGTAAATTTGGCCCCAAAGCCCATTCGACAAGTCCCAACCCCACCACTTAGCTGTGAAGCCCTGGGCAAGTAATTTCATCTAGCTGAGCCTCAGTGTCCCCTGGAGTGAAATGGGAGAGGACCAGGCCTTCTCCACTGGCTGTCCTGTGGGCACTACTCCTTTCGGGCATCAACCTGACCATGTCCCTTCACTGCTCTAAACCCTTTGATGGGGGCCTGCATGGTGGTGCAGAGCTTAAAGTCTCAGCACTATCAAGTTATTGCTAGCCACTGCAGCATGAATTCAATCCTTGGCCAGGAAGCTTCCCACATGGCGCAGCAGACCTCTCCTGTCTCGCCCGCTGCTCCCCTCAGCAGTGTATTTCAGTAGATCTGCCTGTTCTGCTCCCCACTGTGTCTCTGGTGAATCTGCTCACCACCCCTACCCCCACGCCTATACCTCTGGCCTACACCCCAGTTCTTGTATGCATAAATAATTTTTTTTTAATCTTAAAAAAAATAAACCCTTTCATGGATCCCATTGCCTTCTGGAAAAGTCCAAGAGCCTTAGCATGACCTAAACTGATGGGAAGCTACTTGTTGATGGTATTTATTGTTTGTACTTACTTTGATTAGTCAAGTATGTGAAAAATGCAGAATTCTGAAACTTCCTGCCCTAAGAGTTTGGGATGAGGGATCCAGACCCTCAATGCTCTAAGAGATATTTTCAAGGGCAGAATTTAATCCTCAGCCCCTGAAGCAGATAGTTTATCAATTGGCCCATGTGACAGATGGAGACACTGAGGCACCAAGTAGGGAAAGCAACTTGCCAATTCACACGGCAGTGAAATGAGGGCCAGACACTGAACCCTAGACTGCTTCTCAGGGCCCACGTGTACTCCACATAGTCCTACAGTCCCACGGGCCCACAGGCCAGAGACACGGACCAAGGCGTGAGTCACAGGCACCGCCCTCCAGCGACCTGTCGTCTGACTGGGGAAACAGGCTGAGCACCTCACCTTCAGCTTTGGCTAGAGGCCTTGGCCTTTATCCAGAAGGGCATAGGGAGCTCTGGAAGGGGCCTAGACAGGAAGTGACACAGTCAGATCGACGCCCTAAAAGAGGGACACCCACATGTGAGCAGGCATCAGACTCCTCCCCAGCCCTCCGCTCACCCACCACAGAGGACTTGTTGATTACAGACCACTGGGCCCCTGCCTGGAATTCCTGCTCCACAGGTCTGGGGTGGGCCTGGGAATTCTCGGTGCTAACAGTTACCGGTCACCCTGCTGCTGCTAGCAGGTGGAGGTCCCACTTGGAGAACGGCAGCTTCAGCACAGCACAGTGTATAGAGGGTGGCGGGAACGCCCTGGTATTTACCGGAATAGGAGTGCCAGGAGTGTGCCTCATTGGCCTCTTAATCCTCAGCTCGCAGATGACGAAGTACTGAGACTCGGGAAAGAGAAGCTTCCTGAACAGGGTCACCCCAGTCAGTGGGGGAGTGGGGGGAGTTTTAGGGACTCCATCTTGGGAACCTGGGCCTCCAGAGGGACCCCCCCCCCCACTGCTCCGCCTCTGAGATGGAACCTGGAATGGGCTTCTTGGAGGACAGGGCAGGGTGCTCTGTCCATGGTGAGCCCCACTAAGCAGTCAAGTCAATGAGCAGCGAGTGGGGCCACAGCCCAGGGAGCTGCGTGGTGTGTAGGCTCAGCCAGGCCGGGCCAGTCTGCTGGCCAGGAGAGAAGTGGGGGACCTGAATGAAGACCTCCTTCTCTGGGGAAAGGTGCCTGCCGCCGCCTTGAAATCCCCAAATGTCTGCCCCAGGGACATAAAAGCAACATCCTTCGTGGTCCCTGTTGGCCAGTGGGTTCTTGCCCTCAACCTCCCTCCAAGGCTCCAGCCTGGAGATGACCCTGCTCCTTGCCCCCTGCCCCCAGAAGGGACAGTATAGGGGACCAGCGGGCATTGTATCCCTCTGCTCCCAACAAGGCCTGAAATCATGTTCCTGGCCGGGTGCCCTCCAGCCCGGGTCTGGGTATCTCAGTCCCCAATTGCAAGCCTCCCCCGTCACAGCCACAGGCTGGGGGGGTGCGCAGGAGGGGGGGGGAAGATTCAACAATGTCAGGAAAATCATTATTTCCTGAGTGACCCTTGTCACCTACCTGCACTACCAGTCAGCAGCATGACAGGTGATACTTGCTTTGAAATCAGCATCCCCCCCTTCCAGAGTCATCTCTGCTGGCCTGCTTATCTCCCCAGATAGGCCTGGGGACACAGCCACTACCAGGGATGGATTCACAAAAGCCTTACACATTGTGTGTGTGTGTGTGTGTGTGTGGTATTTTTTTCTTTTCTTTTCTTTTTTTGAGAGAGAGTGAGCGAGAGAAAGTGAAAGCTCAGAAACAAGTAAGGCAAATTATAAAGGGTTAATGGTGTGAGGGGTTTGTCTGCAGTATGATTTTCTCAACTTTTCCATATGCCTGAGGTCTTTTAATGATATAATCGCACCAGCCCGGTGAGTGTGAGGCTGGCCGAGACTGAGGAGCTGGGTCAGCAGCTGGCAAGCCCCTCTCGTTCCAGATGTGATGGTGGAGAAAGTCAAAGGAGACTGAATCAATGAGAAATACCTGAATGATCTGGATGTTTCTGCAGCCTTGAGGTCCCCCACCCCCATGTCAGCTCATGGCAAGGTATGGACCTGGTAAACCCAGCAACCAACAGAGTGAACATGGGTACCCAAGGTGGCTTAGTTTGGGGGTGCCCATCGGGGCTCCCTGGTCATGCAGAGAGTGTGTGGGGGAAGCAGGGTCTCAAGCCATTCCTGGGAGCCCTTGAGTTCCTTGTCCAGCACAAGTCCCAGCTTCATCATCCTGGTGGCTGCTTGGAGGGGCCTCTGGGCAGAGCCAGCCCCCAGTTCCTCAGATCTGGGCCTGGTGGAAAGCACCTCACTGCAGAAGTGGGCCAGCTTGTTGTGCTGTTGCCAAGTTCTATGCTGATCAGTCTGGGCCTCCTGGGTTTTTTTCCTCTGGTTTCATGTTCTGACGGGAACTGTGTGAATCTGGAGTGAGTTAATCGTGGCCACAGCATTCCAGAGGGTGTGACGCTGCCAGGTTCTCCCTGGCCCTAGCCCCTAGTCCACACCCTCCGCTGCTGAGCAGGGATGGTGGGGAGAAGGGCTCAGACCAAAGCTGGGATGGGAGATGGACCCTCTCTAGAAAGTAACTTGCTTTCTAGGGTGAGGGTGTTTTGCTTCTTGGACCCACAACTCCCTTTTCTGGTATTTAAAATCCCATACATTTTGTTTCAAAAGTAACCCCCTCACTTCACATTCCACAGCTCCCTGTGCCATCTCTGAGACAGCCAGACTTCCGTTCCCCCAGATATCCTAGTGCTTGGGGTTCACCTCTCCCATTTTCCTATCTCCATAAGCAGATCTGACCCCAAGATGCTTCCTTCCTTTCTCCCTACATTCTTTTCCCTGCCCACTTTCATTCAGGCCACGCCCATGCTCTCCTAGAATCACACTTCAGAAGATGGGCAATATTGTAAATTTTATGAATCTATGTTTTATAAATAAAAGTACACGATAACTTCAGGTGGACGTAGCAATTTAAAGAAAAACTCGGATGGGAATGGGGTGTGAGGAGATGGTGGGATATGTGACTGAGACACTTGGGGGGCTGTAGGCAGAGGGCAGGTGGACTCTCTGAGGAGGTGCCATTGTGACAAAGATCTGAAGGGAAAAGGCCACCGTGGCAGCATCCGGAAAAAGGTATTTCTGGGGAGGGAAGGCGGGTCACAGGCTCTGAGGGGATCGCAGGAAGCAGGTTAGAGCAGTTGAGTGACAGGCCGCAGCAGAGGAGCTTAGCGTGAAGCTTCAAGGAGTTGGGGTTTCCGCCCTCAGGTGACGGGAAGCTACTGTGCAGTCAGATGCAGAGAGGTGGCGTTATTGCTGGGCTTGAAAGGCTCTCTGGCTGCCAGGTGGGCCTAGGAAGGAAGCACCATAGGGACTGTAGACAGGAGGCCCCAAGGAGACACAGGCCCTAGGGGCCAGTATTGGGGGCAGCAGGAGAGATACTGGCTTTAAGGATGCACTCTGGAGGGGTGACTGTGAGACACAGGCTGAGGGGCATGAGAGAGAGAACGAGGGAGTCCAAACAGCCGTAGGGTTGGGGCTGACCCTCTTTTGCGGGGCAGGAGGGCATGAAGGCTGTAGTAGGGAAGACGGGATCAGGGAGGCTCCTGGGAGACAGATGGAGAGGTCAATTTGTGATCCAGACTGCACGGAGCCTCCTGGGCCCTGGAAACAATAAACACACCCGCTCTGGTTCTGAGGACAGCCGAGGAGCCCTTTGGGGAGTTTTGGCAGGAGAATTTAGAACATTCCAGATATTACCTTCTCTGATGATCCTCCTAGTACAAGTGAGCTTTCCTTTGTCATCAAGCTACTTCATGGAAACTTGACTTGGTTTCCCCAATATTTTGTTTTACTCGAAGAGTTTTTGCTGTGTGAGGAACATTTACCGAGTCCTATACTTACATGGTGTCATTAATTAGGAGGTACTCTTTCATTTCTTCACAGATGAGGAGACAGGCACAGAGAGGGGGGTTCCCCAAGGCCACACAGCTGAGACATTAGGATTCAGACCCAGACAGCTTGGCTCCAGAGTCTGTGTCAAATGACCGCACACCACTATCTGATGCTTTTATCAACAGCCCCCGCTCCACACACTCTCTCACACACACAGCCCGTGCTGCCATGCACGTAGTGACCTCCCAGAGAAACTGTGGTGGAAGAGTGGGCTCCAGCCCGGTTTATCTGCAGGCCTCCTCTCTGTGTTTGTTAATTTGCTAGATAAATATTTATATGTAGAGGCAGGGTGGGGGGCTGCTGGAAAGCTGACGTGAGGAGGCTGTGTTTCCTGCCTGCCCTGTGATGGAGGGAGGAGGTGAGGGGCAGGAGAACATGGGGAAAGAAAAGAGCAAGGAGGAGGTAAGGGGGAGAGGGAAGAGATGAGAGGAGAGGGGGCCAGGGAGGAGGGGGCAGGGAGGCCATTAACCCTGCTGGATGGTCAATGCCTGGAGGAGAGGCAGGCAGGAACGGGGCCCTGGGTAGGACGTCGTGGGAGTTAAAGAAGCCTTAGGCTAACCCCACCTGTGTGACATGGATGGTCACCCCCTTTCCCAGTCTTAGTTTCTGCCTCCTGCAAAGAGGGCAGATCCCCACCTCTCGGAGCCCTGAGGAGGCACCGGGATTGCGGGGCGCCAGCCTTCTGTGGTCCTTCTTTCTTTGCTAGCTTGGTGAAGACTGGCCCCACCACCCCATAAGAGCTTCAGGATTTCCATTTCCGGTATCAGGTCTGATATTTCACGAACTTTTCTTGTCTTTAAGAAGTTCCTTTCTCAGAGAGACTGAAAGGTGGCAAGAGGTTGGTTGGTGGGTCCTGACTCTCCAGTGGCACCCCCACCCCAGTCACTCTGGCGGGTGACACTGGGACTCTTGGATTCTCAGCTGTCACTTGACACAGCAGATTCCAGGGCCTTATTTAGAAGCTTTGCTGTGAAGGGACCCAAACCCATTCTCTCCCCCCACATCCAGTCATCACCTGCTCTCCCCATTCGACCCCAACCCACACCCGGGTTGAACCAGGGCTCTAACGCTGGAGCCAGGCCAACTCCCCTTGGACACAGCCGCAGGACCCTAGTCCCGGCCCTCTGGCCCTTCCAGAAGCCCTCTGGCCACTAAGTTGGGGGAGTTATGTCATGGGCACCTGAATTTGGTGACCCCCAAAAGAAGAAAACCATGGCTTTCCTCTGGAAGAGAGGTGCCGATGTTTCACCTTCTGAGAAAGAGGGCAGGTCCCCACAGTCTCTTCCCGGAGCCCCAGGAGGGCATTGTGACTGAGGGCCCCAGTCCTCTGTGGCCCTTCTTTCTTTGCTAGCTTAGCAAAGACTGGCCCCACCACTCCACATCTGCACCCCTATTGTTTAATTCATTTGAATTAAATAACATGGAAGCCTACATGTGTCTTAATAGGAATACATATATTACATTTACCACCTTTGTATGTAACTCCTGTCTGCAGGTGGTATGAGATTATAAGTGATTTTTATTAGGTATTTCTTCTCTATTTCCATTGAAAATGCACCGCCGTTAAAATCATGAGAGGAAAAAGTGCCACCTTTTTAAAAAGATAAAATGTATTATTAAAAAAGATGCACCTAAAAGATACCGTGGATAGATAACATCTTACTTTTGGACAAGAAAAATAAAACTTTAGCATTTAGAAGCAAAAATCATATCCAGAATTCCGTATAAGCGAGATGAGAGTAATAACATGCAAGATATGTGACTCAAACAGTGTATAAGATACATGTGTATATGTACATATCTGATGAGAATATGACACATGAAATAGAATAAAATTAATAGCCCCCTTGGCCAGTGGCCACTTACAGCACCTACAAAGGTTCCCTATAATTTACTTGTCTTTCTCTCTTGCTAGACTGTGAGGCTTTCAAGGCTCAGAGTAAAGTTTTACTTGTCTCTGTGTCCCTCTGAGGACCTAGCACATAGTAGGTATTCAATAGATTTTATGAATGAACAGGTGATATCTTTTTAAAAATAGAGGTACATGTTAAAACTCTTAAGAACAAAAAGTATGCCAGTAACTGATGTACAAATGTGTCTGGCAAGTTGATAAAATCTAGAAGGTGGTATATTCTCAGACAGAAGCCTCAAGGGCAGGTCCAGCACCAGTGTCCCCCTCGGAGTCCTCTAATCCCTCCAGGCTGGAGGCCCAGGTGGCTGGGGACGGTCATTGCTACTCTCTGAATCCCAGGTGCCCAGCACAGCTTGGACTGTATACTCAGAGCACAGTGGAAATAGGTCAACAATCAGAAAAAGGCAATAGACAAGACACTCTTCATTCCATGAAAGAGTAAGAGAGGTCCCAGTTATCAGACAAAAGGGCAGGAGCAGGCAGGCCACAAGGACGGGTCCTTAAGGTAGATCAAAGTTCTCCTGAAGGTGGAAGTTTCTCTTCTCCTTCTGGGTCTGCCCTGGGGACCAGAGGAATATGACAACAGGAATTTGGGGGAAGTGTCATTGGCTCAAAGAGGAAATACCAAAAGTGAGAAGGGATAGAGGGTCTTGTTTCCCTTCCCTCACCACAGTGCTGAATTTTCTTGTCTGTTTTCCCTTCTAGATTGAATTCCTCACACACAGGGGTTGGGGGCTTCTCCACCTTTGTGGAAGTAACTCAAAACAGTTGATTAAATTCAAACGGTATTTAATTAACTACTTCATGCTACCTTATTTTATTGAATGAATGAGTGAGTGACTGAATTAGAATGGATAGAGATACATTTTTTGTCATATTTCTACTTCTGGGTCTTTCTCCTGGGGATATCAGGATGAGTAAGAATTCAGGCATTCATTCAAAAATATTCATTGCACTTTTAGCGTGTGCCAGGCACAGCTGCGGCCCCCTACACTCATGAATTTCACTTCCTCTATCAGTATTTTTAAATAGCTATGATTTTAAATCCACTTCATACTATATATATTTTCACGCAGAGAATTTTCTTTTGCTATTAGAAGAAAGTAGATTCCATTTCCAGATATAGACCTACAAGAAATGAAAAGACATTGACACAAGATATGTCAATCAGTGTTCACAGCAACATTATTCATCATGGACATAAAATGGAAACACCCCCAAATATCCTAAATAGATGAATGAATAAATGATTTGTGGTTTACCCCTACAGTGGAATATTATGCAGCCATAAAAAGGAATGAAGCACTGATATATGCTACAACATGGATAAACCTGGAGAATATGATGTTACACGAAAGAAGCTAGTCACGAAAGTCACATATCATTGATTCCATTTATATTAAGTGCCCAGAAAAAATAAATCCACAGAAACAAAATAGATTTGTAGTTGCCTGGTGCTGGTGGAGAGGGGGCAGTGAAGAATGGAATGGTAAGAAAGCACTTATGGGAGTGAAAAAATGCTTCGAACTGATTATGGTGATGGTTGCACAACTGTAAATACACTAAAAATCATGGGATGGTAGGTTTTTGAAGGGGTGAATTATATTTCAATAAAAACACAAAAGGAAGAAAGGAAAGAATGTATCCACTTTAAGCATGCAAAGCATCCCAGAAATGGATTGCTTCAGTGTAGGAGTGGAATTTTTCTATTTCAATGGCCCCGTGCTCATTCTTCATAGCCACTTTTCTCCAGGTTTGTTTCCAGAAGTCTCTCCTGGCCAACCAACCCCATCCATGGCCCTCGGCCTAGCTCATCCCAGGCCCACCACCCTGTCCCCCTGAGCCCACGCAACCCAGCTGCTGCCAACTCCCAAATGCCAGAGCCGCCACCTGGGGCCCTGGCGACGCGGGTCCCACAATGTTATGATGTGTTTAGATGGGGAGTGTGTTTGGTGCCAGCGTTACCAGGCTCACAGAGTGACTAATCCCATCTGCATTTTTGGTTTCAGCTGCCTGGACAGTTCTGCTGGAGGATATCAAACCTCTCAGCTGCTTTTGGAGAAGCTTCTCCTCCCAGCTGTGGATGCATGGGTTTAATTAGCCCATCCCCCAGTCCCTTAGCCACCACTCACACACACATGTCCTCCACAAATATTTACTGAGCACCTTCTATGTGCCAGAGACTGTTCTGAGGATATAGCACTGACAAGACAGAGTTCTTGCTCTAATGGAAAATAAAAAATACAGTTTTTTTAAAAAGAATAAAATAAAAATCTAGACAGTGTAAAGAGATGCTGTTCAGACAAATGAACCAGCACGAGGTGACTATTTTTACTTAGGGGAGCCACTTCTAGTTGGGGTTAAGAGCAACCTCTTTGGGGTGCTGGTCAAAAAAGAGGCATGTGTGTGAAGATCTAGAAAATGAATGTTCTAAGCAGAGGAATTAGTGTGTGCAAACGCTCTGAGGCAGGAAGAAAATGAGGTCAATGTGATCCCCACCTAATAGCCAGTGAGGAAGGAGAGGAAATAGATTGGAGCAGAGGGTTATGTGGCGCTTTCTCTACCTTGGGGAAGCATTGGGTGGGAGGAGGCGGGGAGGTTCACAAGAGAGGGACAGGATGTGGCTTACATTTTTACATTTTCACTCTGGCTGCTGGGAGGTGAGGGGAATGAGCAGGTAGTGGGGATGGGGAACAGCCTTCATTCTCCTTGAGGGCCCAGCTTCTCTTCCTCTGTCCCTAGTGGTCAATAGAGCAAGAATTTCTCTGTTATTCTATCACTGCAATGGTTTCTTTTAGTACCCTTACTGTTCTTACTTGACATTTCCATTTAAATCCATGGTTATTTTTACTTAAAGAACTTTTTTTTTTTTTTTTTTAAGGAAACATCATCCCAGGGAAAGGTCATGAGTTTCATGCATGACTTACATTTTTTTCCTAATACACAGGGACATAAACACACCGCTACAGTCCCATGTTCTAAACAAGGTGCTGGTCTACGATAAGCCGCATGGTCCCAAGAGCGGCACCACGCAGTCAGACGTGTAGGAGGCTCAACCATCCAGGTTTGTGCAATTACAATCTGTGACATTCGCACCAGGAAATCGCCCAGGAACTCACTCCTCAGGACATGCCCCTGTTGGTACGCGAGGGATGACTGTACCAAAAGGTTTTCATTGAACAAGTGAATATGATCTAGGACTAATGGTGAATGATTAAATTATAAGAATAAAAGTTTGCCTGGAGCACATGACTTTGATATACTCATTACTTTTTCTAATACACATTTAAATAAATACTCAGTTATAAAAAGAAGCAGAAGGAGAAGAAGAGAAGGGAATCCAAATAACTACCAGTTCAAATCATCCTATGGTGAAAACAGTGATTTCTAAGTTAGGACTCCACAGACCCTGGCTGTGCTTCTTCTTAGTTGTGTAGGCTTGACCTGGTTCCTTTAACCTCTCTGAGCTTCAGTTTCCTCTTTAGTAAAGTGGGGAAAATAATTACCCAAGCCTCGTGAGGTTGTAGTATGATTTAAATGTCTAAGAAGACCAGGGCTTAGCTAATATGACCTTGTTTTACAAATCACACAGGCCTCAATCAAATTCAGACTTTCCTGAGTACCTACTATATATTGGACAATGTAGAAAGGGCTAAGAGCACAGACATAAATAAGAAGTAGCTCTGCCCTTAGATTATTCATTTTCTAACTGGGCAGACAGAACAGTGTACATAAAATCAAAACCACCTGTAAAAGGGGCACATGAGAAGGATGTATAAGAGCACTGGTGGTCCAGAAGGAGGAGGGGATTGTCTGTCTAGGGCAAAGTCACAACCAGTTCTAGAAGGTTTTGGTGGGCTTTGATGGATGAATAGGAGTTTGCCGGTAGGGAAAATGTAATCAGAACATCCCATGCATGAAGGTCTGAAATAGGCAACTACTTGAGTACACAGTGTGAGAGGCTGACATGACAGAGGAACCTCTGGGTACTACCTTTACATCAAGTTTGGAAGATACTTACACCAATAGGGGCAATGGTCTTAACTATACTTTTTCATGAGCCTGAATTGGAGAGCCAGAAACCAGTGAAGAATTGATGAAGAGAAAGAACCCAGACTCTGGAGTAGGTGGCTGTGAACCTGAAACCTCGTTTTACCTGTACAAACTGGAGCTATGATTTTCCTACCTATGAAATGGGGATAAGGTATCTCCCCTGTTGAGAGTTAAGAGACAATGTGGATGAAGGGCTGGGCGCAGACCTGGCATGCAGTAGGTACTCAATGCCAGGTTTCCTGTTCTGGCTCCCACCACCCTCTGCCCCGCCCCCACAGCAGTGTGCAAGGGGCTGAGCCAGGCCATGGATGATGGGAAGAAGTCTGCACACCCAGTCCAGTCAGTCCCCAGACCGGCTGAGCCAGCCAGTCCTTCCCCTACCGCACCACGTCCCTAGCCACACCTCGGGAGTTCCCAGGTCAGCCGGCTGGGCCTGGCCCTGGGAAAGAGGGTGATAGCCAATGAGGTGCATACACATTGCTATGGATAGCTGAGCAACCTGTGTGCCCAGGGCTCAATACATACATTGCTTACAGGGGACCCTTTGTTATTTTTTTTTAAGATTTATTTTTATTTATACATATAAGCTGGGGTACAGGCCAGAGGCGTGGGGTGGCGAGAGGGCTCACCAGAGACAGAGCGGGTAGCAGAACAGGCAGATCAGAAATACACTGCTGAGGGGAGCAGCGGGTGAGGCAGGAGAGGTCTGCCGCACCATGTGGGATTCTCCCCAGCCAGGCGTCGAACTCCCGTCGCCGCTGCCGACAGCTCCACAGCGCAGCACTTAACCGCTGCGCCACCCGGGAGGCCCTACGGGGGACCCTTTGATGGACCTCCCCACAACCCTTCCCTCCCCCAGTGTGCAGATAAGAGGTCCAGAGCAGGGGAAGGCCTTCCCAGGTTTCTACAGCAAGAAGCAGGATTTAAATCCAAGTTAGGTGCTCCAGGGTACCTTCTTCGCCCACTGCACACACATACACATGTGTCTGAGTATTGAAACACCCTCCAGGGGCCCCCCTGACTCGCCGCTCCTTCCCATATTCCTTGTACCCAAGTCACTGGGAACCACTGGCAGCTCCTGATGGGCCTGTTCATTTCACACCTTGTGCCTTCTGCTGCCTGTTCCCTCTGCTTGAAATGCTCTTTCCTCACTTGCTCTCCCCTCTTCACCTCCTCTCCCACCTGGCCAACTCCTACTCATCCCTCAGTTCCCAGTCAACCACTTCCTCCTCCAAGAAACCTGCGTTGATCCCGAGCCTAAAAGGGTCAGTCCAACAGTCCTAGATCACAGGTACCTCTAAATCAGTGAAGTTACTGAGAGCCCCTGAAAGGTGAAAAAGTCTCTCTCTCAACTTTGATGTTATTAGTATCTACTAATAGCTTCCTAATGAAGACACAAGAGAAATTATTCACGGATCAGGTGGTTTGTTGTTGCATGCCCTTAAAGGCAGCAATTGTGTTTAGTGGTTATTCATTTATGTATTTATTTATTTAGTTTTGCTCTTGCTGAGAGCAGAACATGGGCTTTCCAACAAGGTTCCCATGTACAGTTTCACAGTGTGTGCACTGTACAAAATCGAGGATGCCAGCCACATAAACTATGAAATCCATAACACCCTTTGGAGTTGGCCTTCTGGAAACATTTACAACCCATCAGATGGTCAAGCAGAGAGGGGACAGGTTTTGGATTCAGTTCAGCTTCACTTGGGTTCAAATTCCGGTTTGGCCACTTACCCACTGTATACCCGCAGGGAAGCAACTTAACCTCTCTGAGCTTCTGCAATGAAATAGGAAGAGGGCTGCTGTGAGAATTAAATGTGGTAGCATGGAAATGTCCAATATGCAGAGGGCTCACAATACTGCTTATACCTCCCCTGAACAATTGGAATTCTCATTCCCTTAACTTCCAGATTGTTTGTCCATCCAGGCTGCTACACACCTCCCAGACCAGGCTCCTCCTGGATTGGCTATAAAACTTTTCTGTCCTGGTTCTTAGAAGCCTGGACACTAGGACCAGTTCTGACAAATCAGGTCCTGTTCTTCTAGGAATTTATCCCCCAGATGCTCTCCAGTACGTACACAGAACTACCCCTGAAATAGCATGTATGGAAGCAAAAGCCTGGAAATGACCCGTATGCCCATCAGAGGAAGCAGGTAAGTGAATTACATGCAGTGGGAGCCATATGACCAAAAGAGGCAGCTTTCCGCGTACTGAAAATAAGCCATCTGCCAGGTAAAGTGAGGGGAAAGAAAGGTAGGGAACAGCAGGTTTGATTAACTGGCTGTGGGGGTAGGGGGCAGGATCTGAATCACGGAACTTGAACAATGACATAAGGGACAAATTCTCAGTTCATCCATGGATGGTGTGTCACCACTTTGGATACAGAGGAGAAAGGCTAATTCCTCACACACATGTTCCCACAGGGTGTTAAGACCGAGTTGTCTCATTGAATCCAGCTGAGATAGGCAGGCCAGACCGTCTCTGGAAGGATATGTGAGAAACTGATAATATTCATTCCTCGAAAATTAAGGGAAAGTTAAGAGACTTTCTTGTGGAAAGAAGTCTTATGTAACATTTGCAAGCATATGACTTAACACCATAAAACGAAAGCAAGCCATTTTAATTTAGAAAATTTTTAAGCGGTTATGTATGAACGAAAACTTGCTGTTTGACCCTGGGCAAGCTCATGGAAAGACCAAGTGAAAATCAAAACCACAAATGAGATACTACTTCACAGCTATAAGACTGGGTCATATCAAAAAGACCAGAAGCAGCAAGAGTGGGTGAGGGTTTAAAGACAAAGGAACCCTCAAACGCTGTTGGTGGGAAAGTAGACTGGCCCCACCTCTATGGAAAACAGTATGGAGGCAACACAAGGTATTAAAAAAAGGTATACTGGGCCTCCCTGGTGGCACAGCGGTTAAGCGCTGCGCTGTGGAGCTGTTGGCAGTGGCGATGCAAGTTCGATGCCCAGCCAGGGAGATTCCCACATGGTGCGGCAGACCTCTCCTGCCTCGCCCGCTGCTCCCCTCAGCAGTGTATTTCGGATCTGCCTGTTCTGCTCCCCACTCTGTCTCTGGTGAACCCTCTCGCCACCCCATGCCTCTGGCCTGTACCCCAGCTTGTATGTATAAATAAATAAATCTTTAAAAAAAAAATAAAAAAGGTCTACCATATGATCCAGCAGTCCGATGCCTAGGTATCTACCCAAAGAATGCAAAAACACTAATTTGAAGGGACATGCATTCCCATATTCAACAAACAAAAAGAGGAACTCTTGCCATTTGTGACAAGATGGATAGAACTAGGAGTGGAGGTTAGGCAATGCAAAATAAGTCAGAAAGAGAAAGAAAAATATGATTTCATTCCTATGCGGAATATAAAGAAGCAAAACATACAGAAAACCAAACCAAAATAAACCCTTGGATTGAGGATAACAACCGAATTGAAGCTACCAGGGGAAAAGAGAGTGGGGTGGAAAGAAGTGGGGAGGGAACCTAGTGGCCTAAGGTAGAGGATTACTGGGGCTTTGGGGTGGTGTGGTATGGTAACATATATTCGAAGACGTATGAACTTACACCCTTAAAATATATACAATATATACAATTTAACTGCAATTAAAGCATTTTTTTTATGCATAGAAGAACTGGGGTGTAGGCCAGAGATGCAGGGGAGGGAGAGAAGATTCACAAGAGACAGAGTGGGGAGCAGAACAGACAGATCTACTGAAATACACTCTTGAGGGGAGCAGTGGGTGAGGCAGGAGAGGTCTACTGCGCCATATGTGGGTTAGCTCCATGACCGGGGATCAAACTCAGGCCATAGTGGCTGGCGATAGCTTGACAGCACTGAGACTTGAACCCCTGCACCAACAGGGAGGCCCCAATTAAAACATTTTTTAATAAATAGATAAAACAATTTAAAAGACTCTCTGGAGAAGAGAACAGAGAGCAGTGCTCACAGCCAGTGCCAGCCTCTGATCTGCCCAAAGGCCTGGCACAGCAGGCACTGCTGGATTTCAATGTAGATGGCATCAGAGTAGGGTGGGTATCATCATCCTGGGTCACCCCAGATTTGGGCACACTCAGGACATCCCAGGAACTGCAGCTTGTTGTTTATACCATCCCCCAGGGAGCAGATCACACCGTCTCTGACTTCAGGGGCTAATTTTAAACACCAGGTTCTGGGCAGACAGAACAAAAAGGCCAGACCTTGGCGACCTACAAGACACAGGCACTAAATACAAACGATCCTACAGAGGACGGGTGAGAGAAAACAGCATTCCCTCCTCCCTCTCTCCAGGAGTCTGAGGGAGGAGGCAGGGCACTGATCAGTGCCAAGGGGCAGTTTTCCTTTGCCTGAAGTCAGGAGTCTCAGCCCAGCCTGACCCCAAGAACCCTTCCAGGAGCATTTATTCAAAGGAGATCACAAGCTCCCTGCCAGGGCATTCTTAGCCATTTTCTAATTTCTTATTTCATAGATGGTGATTGGTTGATATGACTCCAAGTCACTTGTTCTCTATAGATAACCCTCTTTGTCTGCCGTTTCTCTTTTTTTCCTAGCCATTTATCTGCAGGAGAAGCCGGCTGTTTATCTGCAGCATTTCCGTATCTGAAATTGGCCAACTGCATTCCCCAGGTGCCACTTGGCATGTTCCCCTATCCCTGTAATTCCTATAAATTGTTGGTCAAATCTGGGACTTCATCAGTTTCAGTTTTGAGTTTCTGACTAGTCCTCATTGTGGGTGGGGTCAAGTTCCTCCATCTAAAGGCACATACTGTCTGTCTTTTTGTGAGGTGAGCAGCAGCTGCTGCCCATTCATTCATCCGGGGTTGCAATGAGTCTAATTCTACCATTTTAGGGCCTCCCCGGTGGCGCAGCGGTTGGGCGCTGCGCTGTGGAGCTGTTGGCAGCGGCGACGCAAGTTCGACACCCGGCCAGGGAGAATCCCACATGGCGCGGCAGACCTCTCCTGCCTCGCCCGCTGCTCCCCTCAGCAGTGTATGTCTGATCTGCCTGTTCTGCTCCCCGCTCTGTCTCTGGTGAACCCTCTCGCCACCCCACGCCTCTGGCCTGTACCCCAGCTTGTATGTATAAATAAAAAATAAAAAATAAAAAAAAATAAAAAATAAATAAATAATTCTACCATTTTACTGTGGGTAAGTCTATAAATAGAAAGGACACGCATCAACCATTTGATTATTCCCAGGTACCGTTTATATAGGAAAAATGGAATGACTCTTTCCTTTTCTATGGGAACTTTTTCTTTTTGGTACCATACAAACCTGCTAGCTCTAAGGCAGGTCTCTGCACATCACTCTGAGCCTCTGTATCCTCCTCTGCAAAATGGGGAAGCCGGGGATCAAAGCTTTATTCTGGTAAGTGGGAGAGCTCAGCTCTCTTATCCAAGGTTGTGTGCATGCATACTTTCTATAAACTGCAAAAGCAGGCTGGGCAGCAAGGGCTTCAGCTGAGGTGGCTGTGGACAGTGAATGCGATAATTCTGCCAATGGCTTGCCCAAGAAGGGGCCCTCCAGCCCCTCCTGACTCAGCTCCTTGACCCCTCCCTGAGCGTCCACACAAAAACACACCCCCAACACAGTCCTTCTTAACTCTGACACAAATATAAACAAAAGCAAGCACGCGCAAGAACACACACACACACACACACACACACACACACACACACACACACACACACACACACACACACACACACACACACACACACCATCTGCGCAGTCCCTCCGGGAGGCCCCATTGTTCGGCTACTTCCCCAGCCCTGAGAAGGCGGCTGGGAACGCGAGACCGACCGG
>PVIJ01014699.1:0-26052 GCA_004024925.1 Scalopus aquaticus
CACCCGTGATCCATCTCCATGGTCCCTTGTGTTCTTTTCTATTCCATTTTGTGCCCTTTCCCTTCCCTCCCTCCGGCTCCTTCCTCCCCCCCTCCCCCCCCCACTGATTGTCTCTCTCCCACCCGGCCTCCCTATAGTCCTGTTATAAGTGAAACCATTCGATATTTTTCTCTTTCTTTCTGGCTTATTTCACTGAGTAAGACATTTAAATTAAAAAATTTAAGCACTGAAGGCCAAACAGAACATGTTGACACCCCATGTTCTAAACATTGCCCTCAAAAACAAATCCTCTGATCTAAACCTTGCCCTCAAAAATGAATCCTCTGATCATCTGATGAAGCCAGATATTTGGAGATGATGGTAGAGGACAAGTCCTGTGGATGAGAGTGCTGTGAATAAAAGGATGACTTGGGGATGTAACTTATTACCTGCTTTACATGGCAGCCTCTTTCTGAAAACCCTGGAGGAAATTTCTCTTTGATAGTAATGCCAGGAATAGTTGTTTTTATATCACAGTCTAATTCTGTAATTGATCAGATTTTCCTGTCTGCATTAGCTGCTAAAAATTTAGAGCTAAATGTAACCCAGTTCTCACAGGTGAGCCAAACCTCATTCTCTGCGTAAAACCTTTACCTTACCCGATTTTTTTCCATTTTACTGCCCTTGAAAAGAATCCTGCGACATGTGTTTTGTAAATATATTCCCCCCCTAAAGAATTTAGGGAATTTAATGAATTTATTTTGGTGTTATATAGTATTCCATGTGTATATTTGCTCTGTAGTCTAATTTTCATCCCTTTATTGGGAGATATTTGAGCTGTTTCCACTTGTCCTATCATAGCAATGCTAATGAATGTCTCTCTATATCATTACCCTGTGAAAAAGCCCAGAGAGATGGAACTACTGGATTGGGGGGTACGCTTATTCTGAACTATGACATGTTGCCAAATTGCCCTGCAAAGCTGTTGTACCAATTTAAATTCCCACCAGGTATTCTCATTCTCACACCCTGCTATCATTTGCAGTTGTTATAATTCTTGCCAATGTAATGAGTTTGAACTATCTTGTCTTGCCTTGCATTTTCCCAGCCACTTGTGATGCTGTGTCTCGGCCTGTGTTATTGTCCTGATTGTGGTTCCTCCTTTGTGAGTTGTCCAGTACTTTCTATTGGATTGTTGACCATCTTCTTATTGGCCATGAGAATTACATAAATGCATTTTTAAAAAATAACAGCTTTATGGGATATAATACACATAAGCATAAAATGTACCCTTTTAAAGTGTACACTTCGGTGAATTTTCGTGTATCCATAGAGTTATGCAACCATCACCACCATCTAATTTTAGAACATTTTAATTATACCAAAAAGAAATCCTGTACCTGTGAGCAAACATTCCTCATTTCTCCTCATCCTCACCTCCCAGCCCTGGGCAACTCCCGTGTACTTTCTGTCTCTCCGAATTTGCTTATTTTGGACACTTCATGTAACTGGAAGCGTATAATAAAATCCATTTTAAAATAAGATGAGGTTATAAATAAATACATTAATGAGTTACAAGATACTCTTGCATGTTTGAATTATGTAAGTGGTCCTTCATGTTCAAATGAATTTTGCTTGCATCTAAAACTTATTTTTTCTCCAACATCAGTTATGATAAACAAATATATATATATGTGTGCATATATACAAAAATTCTGCCTTCCTCATCTCTGGCATCTTTCTTCTTCACGATTTCCCAGAGATCAAAACCTCTTCTTTGAAAAGCACTGGCCTGGAGCAAATTGTAGTCTAAACACAGCTCTTGTAAGAGTAGAGCTAAAATTCAGTTTTGTTTACATTTGGCTGAGCTAAAAGGGGTCATTTCAAGAAAGAGTCAATGACTAAAAAAAGAATTAGCCTTGAAGGAGTCTAAAAGATTCAATGTTTAAAAATTGGGAGGGCCTCCCTAGTGGCGCAGCAGTTAAGCGCTGCGCTGTGGAGCTGCCAGCATTGGCAATATGAGTTCGACACCCAACCGGGGAGATTCCCACATGGCACGGCAGACCTCTCCTGCCTCGCCCGCTGCTCCCCTCAGCAGTGTGTTTCTGTGAATCTGCCTGTTCTGCTCCCCACTCTCTCTCTGGTGAACCCTCTCGCTGCCCCACACCTCTGGCCCGTACCTCAGCTTGTGTGCATAAATAAATAAATCTTTAAAAAAATTAAAAAATAAAATTGGTAACCTCCAGCTATTATCAACTGCATGATTGAAAAGGAATCAAGTGTTAGGCTAACTGGCCAAGCCAAAGTTCTTAAAGAGCAAGGGCCCCCAAGTATATATTCACATGCATAGTTGATACATTGTTTAGGGCAAAAGTGAGAAAACAGACTGCAAACTTCCTCTAGGAAACATTCCTCAAGAGTTGAAGATGGGGGTTGGGAAGAGAGAAGTGGTCCATACTGAATGAGAAGCATATAATCAGGATTTTTCAGCCCGTGAGGCAAAAAGGATAGGGTTAAATAGAAATGAAAGTTAAATCTTATCATTAGTCAAGTATAATGTTTGCATATTTTGTTTTTCTAATCGCTCCAAAGCAAACAATGGTAGTGGTTATTGATTTTCCTTGTACATTCTGATAGGCAAAATGGTGCCTTTAATTTTATCGACTTAAAACTCAATATTGGGTTATTTTCATTGGAAGTGTTCTTATTTTTCGATTGGATTTTAGAAATCCAAGTTATTCCAACATGTGTTTGGATGTTAATATGCTGTTATTTCCCTCCCTTGAAACGTAAACTCTTTTAGAGATTTTGCAATACATCCAGAAGTCACACATGCCCACAAGGGCTTAACAAATGCTCTTTGCTGCCAGATACAGAAAATGACTTTGAAACTGTGGATAGTCTTTTTTTTTCTTTAAGATTTATTTATTTATGCATATAACAGCTGGGGTGGAGGCCAGAGGTGTGGGGGTTGAGAGGATTCACCAGAGACAGAGTGGGGAGCAGAACAGACGGATCTACTGAAATACACTGCTGAGGGGAGCAGTGGGCGAGACAGGAGAGGTCTGCTGTGCCATGTGGGTCAACTCCCTGCCTGGGAATCCAACTTTCGCTACAATGACTGCTGATAGCTTCATAGTGCTGAGATTTAACCCCTTGAACCACAGGAAGGTGCAACTGTGGATATTCTTACGGGGAGTGGAATCTTCTCCCAGGAAATACATGTCTATGAAGATCTTTGGACATAGACTAGATATAAGCATAAATGGTATTATAAAATAAGTACAGTTTGTTTTCTTGTCTTGATAAGTCCACTTATTCATCACTGATTAGCCTCTTCTATTTATCCTGCTTTTCAAGAGAAAATTGCCAAATTCTCTATGGAAATTTATGAAACATAGACTGGAACACTTTGCTACTTCCACACACTGGGGGAACCCAATCTAAACCTGAGAATATTTTTGAAAGCACTGTAGTTTATATCTTTCAGCCACATACATAAACTAAAGACACAGGCAAGGTGTTTCCAAGTCAAGGGTCTCCTGGTTTGTGTTTATGTCTCACTTGAGATGGTCGGTGCAGACACGAAAACGTGGTTTGCTCTCATGTGCAAAGAAGATTGTTTGGCTAACAAATGAAAATACCACCCACCTCTTATTTTTCTTTATCAATATGCTTATTAAGATATTTTTCTGAGATGAGCTGTAGAGTACAGCTTCTCTTGTAGACTTACACACTTCAAAGTATTTAAATGATCAAGGTTCAGTCAATAGTACTGAAGATTTGCACCCCAGGCACTTCCCAAAGAAGTCAGCACTTAATTGGCTGCCAGAAGCACAGCGGAAGCAATTAATATCCAGAGAGGTGGTTTAAAGGACATCTTAATTATTCATTTCCCTAAATCTTTCCATTTCTGGTTCTGGATTATTGCATGACCTAAAAACCGCTATCCTTTTCTGTAGAGTGGTTCTCAAACTATTGTATCCGATACCTGGGCCCTGTTCCCCACATTTTAGTTTAGTTGACCCAGGTGATACCAGTTATCAGGTTTGAGAAACTAGATGTGACGATATCAAATTATTCCACACTCTGTTCTGATAGATGAAGCTGAGGGTGAATACAATGTAATTTCTTCTGAAGAAATTTTTGCCTCTCTATAAAACTTGCTTTTCAGGATGTTATCCAGTATTTCTTATGGGTCTTTTACTTAAGAAGTTATGTGGCAAATTTATCTGAGAATTTAGTGAAAGGAAAATGTTTTCCTCTCCTGAAAACATGGGTTTCCCTCCAATGAACAATCAAAGGAATAAAAATTATCTCCTTTTGCCCTGAACTCTGTGTAAGAGACTCCATCCCATTTGGCATTCTCAGCTGATTTTTTTTTCTTTGCTTCTTCCTCGACGTAACTTATGAATTAGGTGTTTGTTATTTCTGGGGGCAGTGGATTTTTATTATTATAAAAGCTGTCTGAGAAGCAGGGAGAAGTCTTAAAAATGAAAGTGAAATTTTTAATGTGATGGTAGTTTCATAATGTTAGCAGCAGTTTCTGTTTCTGACAGTCACCTGCAAGCTGGATGCAGTGTAGACCAGAGCTGCCCATGTTCCTCATGCTGGATTTTGGACTCATGTTCCCTGTCAGTGCTTTATCCTCACTGAACTGGCTCCTTTATGGACTTTCTCTCTACTTCCTGAAAGCCCTTCATTGACTTTCTCAGCAGTGTTGCTGCTTGAATCTGCTGTCCTCAACAATGTGAATATTTTATATTTATTTAAGATAAAAAAGCATTTATTATCCCAAAATCTTCTTTGCCTCAAACTGGAAACAACTTTAATGTCCTTTAGTAGCAAAGCGTGAACTGTTGTATATCCATACTATAGACTACTTACTGCTCAGCATTACGCTGCATGAAGGCAGCCAGTCTCAAGAAATTGTATGTAAATGTATGTGAATGTAAATTGTATGTAAATGACTCCATTTCTGAGGAGGATCCTCAAGGCGCTAAAAATGGATCTACCATGTGATCCAGCAATTCCACGCCTGGGAATCTACCCAAAGGACACAAAAACACTAATTCAAAGGGAAACCTGCACACCTATGTTTATAGCAGCACTGTTTACAATAGGTAACATATGAAAACAAGCTAAATGCCTCAAGACAGATGAATGGATCAAGATGATGTGGTGTATATATACAATGGGATACTACTCAGCGATCAAAAAAGATAAACTCATGCCATTTGTGGCAATGCAGATGGAGCTGGAAGGGATTGTGCTCAGTGAAATAAGTCAGAAGGAAAAAAGAAAAATATCAGATGGTCTCACTTATAGGGGAATATAGGGAAACTAAATAAAGGATCAGGAAAGAGATAAAACCCTCAGGCTGACCAGAGATCTAAGGCATACAGCAGGGGAGGAGGAGTAAGAGGGATCAAAATGGGAAGGAAGAACACAAGAGACTGTGGTGATGGATCATGGGTGCTGTGGTGGTGGAGAATTATGGGAACTACACCTGAGAGGAGAAATCAAATACTGTACAAAAATGAACAGCAATGTAATAAAATAAAAAAGTAAATTATTAAAAATAAATAAATGGCCCCATTTATTTGAGATACTGGAAAAAGCAAAACTATAGACATACAAAACAGGTTGCCAGAGGTTTGGGTGGGGAGAGGATTTGACAAGGCAGCCAGGCATGAGGGAATCTTTAAAGTGTGGAATATTCTGTAACTTGTTTGTGGTGGTGTTTACATGGGTCTATGCATATGTTATGATTCATAATATTGCATACTAATGTGACTCTGTGGTATGAAATTATCCCCAAAACCAACCTCCACCGAGGCAAAAATCTTTGCAAAACATGTATTTGTTAAAGGACAGAATCATTAATTCTCAAAAGTCAGTAAGAAGAAAATATTTTTTAAAAAGTGACCAGTTTTGAATAGACATTTCACCAAGGTCTTGGTAGGTGGCAAGTAAGCACATGAAAAGTTGCCCAGTGTTGTCATTAGGGAAATGCAAATGAACACTAAAATGAAATATGCCTGTGAGAATTGGTTAAAAATTAAAAAAAAAATAGGACCTCCCTGGTGGCAGAGGGGTTAAAATCTCAGTGCTATCAAGCTGTGGCCAGCCACTGTGGCCTGAGTTCAATCCCTGGCCAGGGAGTTGACCAACATGGCGCAGCAGACCTCTCCTGCCTCGCCCGCTGCTCCCCTCAGCAGTGTATTTCAGTAGATCTGCCTGTTCTGCCCCCAGTCTGTCTCTGGAGGGCACCCCAGTTCTTGTATGCATAAATAAATAAAAATAAATCTTTAAAAAAGTTTAAAAAACACAACAAAACCCTAATAATATCAAGTACTGGTGAGGACCTGGAACACAAGGAATCTATATTGCTGTTGAAAATGCAAAATGGTTAAGCCACTTTGGAAAACAATTTGGTGTTTCCTTAAGAAGTTAGGCACATACTCCAACAATTACACTTCTGTGGATTTATCCAAGAGGAATGAAAACATATGTTCACACAGAAACCTGTGCATGAATGATTACAGCAACTTTTTTATATAACTGCTCCAAACTGGAAACAACCCAAATATTCTTCAGTTGGTAAATGAGCAAACAAACTGAGGTCCATCTACACAACAGGGTACTGTTCAGTAAAAGGAACAAGAAATTGATTTATCCAGCAAAATGGATGAATCTTGAATATATTATGCTAAGTGAAAGAAGCCAAAAGGTCAGATGCTGAATGATTCCATTTATATGATGTCCAGATATGGAAAAACTATAGCAAGAGCAGAAAGACCAATGACTGGTACATATCAGGGAATGTTTAGAGTCTTCTTCCTGGGCTGTGACGGTGATCACATAACCATATGCATTTGTCAAAATTCAGAGGGTTGAACACTATGTGTAAATTACTGTGTGTAAATTACAGCTCCATATACCAGACTGAAGGAAAATCAACATGGTTCTCAGACTGGAAGAACTTGGCACTGTGTGAGATTTAGTCTTTCTTTTCTTCTGTTTCAATTTTCTTTCTTCCCCAATCAATTCAAGACATGATGAGTATTTACTAGTAGTATCCACCATGTTAAGCATTTCTGGGATTGCAGTAAGTGTTTAAAACTAGGTCTCTCACCTCAAGGTCGTCATTATGAAAACAGGCATTGCAGTTTAAACTTTATCTGGTAATAAGTGGTCATTACAGGCCCCGAAATACAGAAATGAAGGAAGCACCTTAGAAAAGTCTGTCAGAAAGTTTTATGTTGCATAAATTGTAACTTGGAGGAACTGAAAAGGGAGAGTATTTAACAAACAATTGAATTAACTTTGAAACGGGGTGGGTAAAAAGGAAGACAGCTGGATGGCTGGTTTGGATACTTAAGATAGAGATTGAGCATATACTCAGGGACAAAGCAGGTTCACTTAAATAGGAGAGAACCTCAACCTTCCTAAAGTTCACACTTATAAACTTATAAAGAAGCACACTATGCATTATTTAGCCTAGAGGCCTGGTCTTTATCTGAGTGTGTTAGGACAGCTAAGATGGAAAGAAAGGGATAAAGCTGAAGGTACCAAAAAGGAAAATATTAACAACATAAAGATGTGGTAGCGAAGGAATAATAAAATGACTGAAGTTATGATTTTCGAAGAATTTAATATTAATAAAGAAGGGAACTAGGAAAGAAGGTTTGTAAGCAGGGGAGATGCCATCTTTGTTTTGGATTTCCTGTCCTATGATGTCAGAGTGGGTGACCCCGTTTGAGGTGTTCTTGTCAGGGTGTTTGCCCTGAGATCCTTTGCTTTTGCTGGCACAAACCAGGCATATTACTGCTGCGGAGCCTTTGAACTGGCCTTTCCTTTTGCCTGAAATGCCCCTTAGCTACATGGTATCTCTTCCACCACCAAGTCTTGACTCAAGCCCCATCTTCTGATGAGGCCTACTGGGTAGCCAACACTGTGGTAGCCTTCCCAAATCCTTATATCCTGCTCTACTTAATTTCTTTATCATAGCACTTGCTACCTTCCCCTTCTAGGCTATTTTGCTTTCTTAGAATTCCTGTTTCTTATAGCCCACCTTCCCTTGCTAGAATCAAGTCCACAGCAGCAGCAGGGATCAACCAAGTTTTGTTCATAGATTCATCCAAACACCTAGACTATTACCTGGTGCCTTGTAGGTGCTCAGTAAGTATCTGTGAATAAGTGAATGATAATAATTAGCAAGTATTGAGCATATTCTTGGACTAAGCATTTCCTCTATGCTTTGCATTATTTCATGGAACCTCACAGCCACTCTAAGAGGCAGATGCCATATTTATCCACATTTTACAGATGAGGAAACAGAGGCTCAGATAGATCCATAAGAGTGTACAAATAACTAATGAGGAGAGTGAGAGTTTCAACATAGAAATGCCTGACCCCAGAACTGGCTCCGACCCACAAGCACTTATAAATCTGTCTCTCTTTTTAAAGATTTATTTATTTATACATACAAGGACTGGGGTGTAGGCCAGAGGTGTGGGAGGTGAGAGGATTCACCAGAGACAGAGTGGGGACCAGAATAGGCGGATCAACTGAAATACACTGTTAAGGGAAGCAGCGGGCGAGACAGGAGAGGTCTGCTGTGCCATGTGGATCAGCTCCCTGGCCAGGGATCAAACTCTTGTCACAGTGACTGGTGATAGCTTGAAAGCTTGATAGAACTGTGTCTGTAACCCCTGAGCCACCAGGGAGTCCCCTATAAGTCTCTTGACTGGTAGTCAACTATAAATCCAGCAGTTTCTTGGTTGATAGATCAAATCTACAGCTGAATTTGTCATCAAAGGTCTTGGAAGGATGAGTTATCCAAGTGAAACTGGGTACCAACGATGGAGAGACAAACTTGGCTGAGATAGCTGCTATGCACACTTCCGAAAAATAAAAAAAACTGGAAATTGAACTCAAGTTTTTCCCTCTTCAGTAGTTTGAGGTATACAAGGTTTAAATTTACATCTTTCCTTCCTTATTAAGAAGAAGATGTAGGCTGAATTCCTTTTAGCCTTTAAATTTTGGTAAAGTCTACCTAAATAAAATTCACTTAGTGTTGACGCCAGATTTACTTCATGGGTGTAATTCATTTGGTTTCTGTCTTGCCATATAGATGGAAACATTCACTATTTATATGGTATCTCTGACAATTCATTATGGAAATGGAATTGCCAATACAAAAATGATAACGGGGAAAATTTTTTCATTTGGATCGTTGTTTTATTAACTCTGTCAGAAGCCTCTGATTTTAAAAATTATGTCAACCCCTTTAACCAGGGATTTGCTCTTCCGGTGTATGTTTAGAGCAGTGTGACCTTTCACTCCCTTTTGATGAGTGCCCTCTTGTGGCAAATTGTGAGTATGCGCGTCTCCATCTTGCTCCAAGGTTCTTTGTGAGACAGGAGGTGTTTTGTCTTGAGAATTCTAATACTCCTGGAGAGAAGTGTACCGTGTATGATTTCACTTCTGTAGCCTCTTGTGTTTTTCAAGCATAAGAGTAAATATGTTGTTTTTGTTTCTAGACTTTATTTTAGGCTGTATATTTTTATGCCAACTGGTGTTGCTGCCTTGACCAATTTTAATTTTTTTCTTTCTTATGGAGGAAAATTAGGGAATAAGTAGAAAAACACTTTGAATAGAATTAAAAAGCCTTTAAATTTTAAATTCTAAATTTGCTCTCTACCCAAACAAATCTGAATTTTTATGTTAAAATCGTAATATACATTAAGGCTGAGAAGCAGTAGAATGTTTGGGATTGTAAATTCATCTCATCTCAAAGCTGTCTTAAGGGCGGGAGAAAATGGCGAGGAAAATGACGACTGAGTAAGCAATTAGGGCATGTCTCCTCCTGCACATGGGTGCTTGATAACATGCTTACTAGAAAATGATACTAGGCAATATATGTAGATCCCAAATTCCTAATCCCCATTTTACTCTCCTATATCACGACTGCCCGTTAATTAAAAAAATTCTTAAAACCACTTTTTATTGAAAATAACATTGCATTATAACATTACATAAATTACAGGTGTCATCATTATAAGTTCACATGATTCTATCCTTCACCATACAATTGACCCCTTTTATTCAATTTACCCACATTTCTCTCCCCTTCCTTTGTGGTAACCACTGATTTGATTTTATACCCAAAAAACTGTTTCTGTTTTATTTAGTTCACTTTTTTCCTCTACATACTATGTATGAGTAAAAATACACATTTTCCTTTCTCCATCTGACTTCTTATTTCACTAAGAATACTAACCTCTAAGTCTAACCATGTTGCTGCAAATGGCAGAATTTCATCATTTTTTAGGGCTGAACAGTATTCGTGTGTGTGTGTGTGTGTGTGTGTGTGTGTGCACGCGTGCGCGCGTGCGCGCGCCTTCTTTAGCCATTCATCTGTTGATAGACGTTTAGGTTATTTCTGGCTCTTGACTATTGTAGATAATGTCACAGTGAACCTGGGAGTGCATATATATATATATATATATATATATATATATATATATACATATATATATATACATATATATATATATATTCAAGTTAGTATTGGAATTTTTTTTGGTAAATACTCAGAAATGGGATAACTGAATCTTATTTTTAATTTTTGAGGAATTTCATTACTGCTTTCTATCATGGCTAATGACTACCATTTTAATTTCACTAAATCAGGGGGTAATATGTTATTCAAAAGGTCTTGGAGCTTTGGTGTCAAACAGAGAGCTAAGTTTGAATCCAAACTCTGACACTTAGCTGTATGACTTTGGGCAAGTATTTTAATCTCCCTTTTTACAAGGGGACTCTAATCCTGATTTGTAGGTTCATATAGTTCAATGGGGCCCCCCCTTTGAGTGTTAAGAACTCACCCGCAACTTTGCCTTGGAAGACGTTTTCCTACTCACTGTTTATTTATTTGGGATGTCAAAAAACAGACACTAAAATACTGAACATGAAATTATTTGAAGTATGCAGCAAATTTTTGTTACTTGTACTCCCCATTTTTCTTTCTGTTTGGAGGCGATCTCAATAAGAGTATAAATTTGGAGTTGTTATATCTTTCAGATCCACTGAAGCTTTTAAGAATAGCATTATTTTGTAACTGCTAATAACATTGTTTGCCTTAGAACCAGTTTAGTTTGATGTTGCCACAGGTGTATTAGCCTTTTTGACTAATATTTGCCGGGTGCAGGTCTGTAATTCCATATCTGCAGTTCTGGAAACAAAGTAATTTGCTTGGCAGCAAGCCTGATCTATGCTAATGTGAGGTTATTTATAATCTTTATTTGACTTAGTGTGAATATTTATATATTTTTTCAGAAATATTATTGTGTTTGACTATGAAGTGCTGCCTCAAACCCCACTGGGGGGGGTGTTAAGTAATATATAACATATGCCCTGTATTAATTTCATAAATTAAAATTAAAACGAATTTGGAAACACATTTGGCTTTAGGGTTTGGGTTAAAGGCACATGTGTGTATAGTTATATGTACATATAAATATGTACATATATTTACATATATACAGTTTTTGTTCTTATGTTTTAAATGTGCATCTTTAAGTAGCGTTTAATTGGATTTGTCTTAATCTAATACAACAATCTGTCTTTTAAGTGGAAGGTTTAGTCTCTTTCCATCTGTTTCTGATGTGTTTGGATTTCTTTTCTGCCCTTTTTTTTTTTTTTGGCTCGCTAATTGTTCCAAATTTCTATGCTTTTCTCCTTCCTAGTATTCAGTTGGATTAATTGATCTTCTCTTTCTCTTTTTTCCAAGTTTTGCTCAGTTAGTTGAGAAGTTATCCCTTTTTTATTCTCTTAATGGTTACCTTTGAAATATTTTAATGCACATTTAAGTTACAAAGACCAAAGTTGAATATCTCTTGTGCCTCAAAAATTCCAAGACCTGTGTTGCTCACGTTCTGATCACACTCCCCCAGTTTACACACAAATGCCCGGTTTTTGTTTTATCTTGTTTACTTGTTTGTAACCATAAAAATTAGAAATTATTTTTTAATGAAAATGTTCATTTAGGTTTATGCCTGATTTACCGATTTTTTCTCCCAATTATTTATCCAACACATAATTTTCCCCCAGGTTTAGACTGATGATGTCTATTGGGAAGTACATTTGTGGACACATGGAAAATAAATTGAATTGGAACCTCTGGACAGTTTCTTAATATTCATTAACAAATTTTGAAAAACATGGAAGTTTATTGTTTTGATATAAATTAGAAGTTTTAAAATCCTCTCCCCTTAGAGCTTCCAGTTGTCATATGGCCTTAAGCCAATGACCCAAATAATGTAAAATCATCAGAGATACTAATTAGGCAAAACTTCTTGTGTGTCAGTCCTTTCAATATTGTGGACACAAATTATAGTAAAAAGATGACTATACACAAGAAGCAGCCCCTCTATTTTCACAGACAGCACACTGCATTCAATAAACCTGGCTCATATTCTACCCTCAAGTGTGATTCTCCCTTCAGTTCACTTTGTGACTGGTCATTAAGACTATCTTCAAATCTAGTCATCATTACCCCTCAAGATATCCAGTGAGATGTGTGAGCCTGGAAGAAATGAAAGATGCCTAACCTGCTTCACTGCCTTGAGTTCCATTTGTGATTTTAAGGGTGCAAATAGACCCCAGATGTTTTTCAGTATGTAGAAATTCACCTTGTCTTGGTTGAGCTGTCATTTTTTTCCTCCTGATAATTCGAGAAGATGACTGTGCAAAAGTGCATTTTTCATACAAGAAAGTCCTTTCAAAGAAGAGAATGAATTTCAAAAGATCCTCTTGCTAAATGTTTAGTAACTGGAACACTGTTCTTTAGCTGAAATCCAACTTTTCTGGTATTTGTCTTCAACTCGTTCTGTGAACAGTCCCCAACATAATTTTTGAAGATCTAATATTGTCCTAGTGTTCAAGCAGTGAGCAAAATAAGGTCCCTGACCTCCAGGGACTTAACTTTCAGTTCATTTTAACTATTCCTTCCTGCACCTTAGCTCTTCCTCTTGGAGTCATTGTTCTTTTCCTGTCTTTCTTCTAAGAGCTCTTTTATTCGGGTTGTGTTGAGTCTTAATTCTTTTTGCTTTTAAAGATAGCTTTTTAAAGATATAATTCACATTCCACACAACTCTTCCATTTCAAGCATATCATTAAATGGATTTTAATATATTAACAGACATGTGCAAACTGCCCATAATCAATTTTAGGACATTTTCATAATCTCAGAAAGAAACTATCTACCTGTTAGCAGTCACTCCACATAGTGGCTTGAATAGTGTCTTCTTAAAATTCATATCTACCTGGAATCTCAAAGAGCAATCCTATTTGGAAGTAAATTCTTTGGACATGTATTGATAGTTGAGTTGAGGTCATATGATTACTGTAGCTCTAAATCCAATCACTAGTTACTTTGTAAGGAGAGGAGAGTATACTCAGAGTTACTCCCGAAGAGGAAAGTCTTGAGAAGATGAAGATGGAGCTTAGAGAGGTGCAGTTCTAAACAGGAAATACCAAGAGTCGCTTGGAACTGCCACAACTAGAAAAAGTAAACGAAGGATTCTGTCCTGGAGCCTTCAGAGACAACGTGGCCCAAGTGATACTTTAGATTTCTGAATTCAAGCCTCTAGAACTGTGAGGGAATACATTTCTGTGGTTTGAAGCTACCCAGTTGATGGTAATTTGTTGTGACAGTCTTAGAAAATGAATATACTGCCCATGCTTCTTTCCCCCATCTCTGCAACCACTAGTATGTTTTCTGTCTCTATGGTTTTGCCTGTTCTGGACATTACTTTTTTATTTTTTAAAGATTTATTTATATTTATTTATGCATACAAGAACTGGGGTCTAGGCCAGAAGTGCAGGGGGTGAGAGGATTCACCAGAGACAGAGTGGAGAGCAGAACAAGCAGATCTACTGAAATACACTGCTGAGGGGAGCAGCAGGAGAGACAGGAGAGGTCTGCTGCACCATGTGTGTCGGCTCCCTGGCCTGGGATCGAACTCATGCTGCAGTGGCTGGCGATAGCTTGATAGCACTGAGACTTTAACCCCTGCACTACCAGGGAGGCCCTATTCAGGACATTTCTTAGAAATGATATCCTATAACATACCACATTTTATATTTGGCTTCATTATGTTAGCATGATATTTTCAAGGATCATTTATGTTGTAGCATTTATCAATACTTCCTTCCATTTTATGGCCAAATAATATCCCATTCTAAGGATATAATGTTTTGTTTATCCATTTTTCAGAGTTGGTTGACATTTAAGTTGTTTCTGTCTTTCAGCTCTTATGAAGCATGCTGCTGTAAACATTTGTGTATAAGTTTTTGTGTAGACATGTATGTTCATTTTTCCTGTGTACATAGCTAGGAATAGAAGTGCTGGGTCATAAGGTACAACACTTGAAAGGTACATATGGTACATATGTTTGATCAGTTGAGGAAAGACCAGATTGTTTCCAAAGTGGTTGCTTCACCTTACATTTCCATTGGAATTTGTTTGAGGGTTATAATTTCTATAATTTTGATAGCACACGTCATTATCTGACTTTTTGATTCAAGCTAGCCTGGTAGTGTGTCATTGTGGCTTTGACTTTAATTTTCTTAATACCCATTGCTAAACATCTTTTCATGTGGCTATTGACTGTCTGTGTATCTTCCTTGGAGACATGTCTACTCAGATCCCTTGTCCAACTTTTAAATTGGCCAAATTGCCTTTTAGTTGCTGAGTTGTAGGCTTTCATATATCCTAGATCTGTGTTCCTTTTCAAATATATGATTTGCAAATATTTTCTTCCATTCTGTGTTTTTTTTCAGTTTCTCCATAGTGTCCTTTTTAAAAATTTATATCTTTTACATTGTTGTGTATTCCCCATAGGTTACCCACCAGCGATTCACCAGTGAACCATCACCATAGTCCCTTGTGCTCTTTTCTCCCCTGCTTTGAGACTTTATCCTCCCCCACCCTCACTGAATGTCTCTCTCTTATTTGGTTCCCCAATATTCCTGCATAGGTGAAACCATTCGATATTTTTCTCCTTCCTTCTGGCTTATTTCACTGAGCATGATCCCTTTTAGCTCCATCTATGTTGCTGTGAATTACATGTGTTTATCTTTTCTGATTGCTGAATAGTATTCCATTGTGTTTATGTACCACATCTTCTTGATCCAGTCTTCTGTTTTTGGGCATCTGGGTTGTTTCCGTATCTTAGCTATTGTGAACAGTGCTCCAATAAACATAGGGTCCTTTGAAACACATAAGTTTTAAATTTTTCTGAACGTCAATTAATCTTTTTTCCCCTTTGTTGTTCACACTCTCGGAGTTATATCTAAGAATCTATAGTCCAATCCATGGTCATTAAGAATTGCCCCTATGCTTTTGCCTAAGAATCTTAGAATCTTGGGCCTCCCTGGTGGCACAGCAGGTTAAAGCGTTGTGCTGTGGAGCTGCCGGCAGCGGTGACGTGAGTTCGATGCCTGGCTGGGGAGATTCCCACATGGCACTGCAGACCTCTCCTGCCTCGCCCACTGTTCCCCTCAGCAGTGTATTTCTGTTGATCTGCCTGTTCTGCTCCCCACTTTGTCTCTGGTGAACCCTCTCACTACCCCAAGCCTCTGGCCTGCACCCCAGCTTATATGTATAAAATTTTTAAAAAAAGAATCTTAGAATCTTTCATGTCTTTAAACACTGTATAATTATTTTACCTCTGATCATGCAGTCTTTTGTAATTCTGATATCTAAAGCTTTGGGGAACTCTAGATCTTTTGTTTGTTGTACCATGGACTCTTGTTTGTGGAATTTTCTTTATTAGGTGTTTCATTCATTCGATTATGAACTCACATTTGGCAGAAAATAATCTATGGGAATCTGGGAAGCCTGACATAAGCATATTTCTCTCCAAAATGCTGGTTTAGATTTGACCCTGGGTGCTGACAACCTGGCGCCACTTCAATTTAACCTCTCAATTTAGCATTTAGCAGTTGCACAAATGTTTTAAATTCAAAATGCTCATCCACATATAGATAAACTTAGTGATAGACATTCTTATAGGACGCTCCTCCCTTTTCCATCCCTTTTCCTTGGTAGAGGTAGGTTTCCTTGAGTCAGTTTGCTATAAGCAGAGAATGTTCCTTCTAGCTTCTCTTTGCAGGGAGAGCAAGGCCCTTTGGAAGATCTTAGGGTCAAAAGTCATGCAAGCTGGGCCTCCCTGGTGGCACAGAGGTTAAGTGCTGCGCTGTGGAGCTGTCGGCAGCAGCGACGCGAGTTCAATGCCCGGCCAGGGATAATCCCACATGGCGCGGCAGACCTCTCCTGCCTTGCCCGCTGCTCCCCTCAGCAGTGTATTTCTGATCTGCCTGTTCTGCTACCCACTCTGTCTCTGGTGAACCCTCTCGCCGCCCCACGCCTCTGGCTTGTACCGCAGCTTGTATGTATAAATAAATAAATCTTAAAAAAAAAAGTCATGCAAGCTGCCTTTGAGAGACCGTGGTGGAGCATCATGTCCCCTACACAGCGTACAGTTGATCTTCGAAGCTTCACGTTTCTGGAATAGGCATTTGCCACCAGGGAAGTTCCAGTTTCTGTATGCACATACTACTGTGGTCTCAGAAACCTCAACAGTTCATTTTCTGGGATGAAGAAGTGGGTGCCATTTTTTCCCCTCACTTTTCACAGTTTGACACTGGATTTTTTAAAAATAATATGTCCAGTATCTGGATACTTGTCAGTGAGATGACTTTTTAGACTATCTAGACAGCTCTTTGCTATAAATAGTTATTTATAACTACTATATAGTTATATAGTTATTGATAACTATTATGTGACTATACAAACATATAAGTTATCTATGTGTTTAGCTGTTGATAGATGTTTAGGATATTTCACATTCATTTTTTTCTTCACACTGTTATAAGCATTATTGATCTTGCCCCTACTAACATTTGGCAAATTTTTCTAGGTTATCTGTCTTAAGAACGAGATTGCCACAGCACAGGGGTGACATGTTCAGAGTTATGAGAAATTGCTGAATTGGTTCCAGAATGCTCACAGCTGGTTATCAGTACAAGTAATGAATTTTATTGGGGCACATTGTTGCCAGCAGTTAATACGATCAAGCTAATTTTAGCCTATCTGGTGGAGAGGAAAAGGCATTTGACTATTTTTTTTTTCATTTACCTCTCTCTAGTTTCTAATAATCGGACATCTTTCCATGTCTGTCATTTGGAATTCTTTCTGGGTATTGACAGTTTGTATCCTTTGCTTATTTTATGTGCAGTTGCATTTTTCCCACTGATTTATTAGAGAGTTTTACATATACCTTTTCATTTGTATTTATAAGTGAACATATTCACTTCTATTTCACTTTGGTGTCCTGCCATTTGTTTAATATACCCAAGAGATTAATCAGTCTTTTTCCTTTATGATTTATGCTTTCAAGATTTGTTTCTGGCCTCCTTTTTAACCCTAAAATTAAAAATATACTCGCCCATATTCCTTTCACAACTTTCTTGGATACTTGCTGATGTAAAGATATTAAAAATCAGAGATTTGTAATTCCAATCCTCCTTCCCTTCCTCAAGCTCATACTGACTAAGGAGAGATCATTTTATTTTGGTTTTATTTTGGGAGTGTGGAGAGGTGGAAAGATGATTGTTAAAGTCAGCCCTTGGGCCGTTTGTCACCTGGAAAACTCCTTTTACGCTTTGAAGTCTCAGCTCCAGAACTGCTCTGTGAAGCCTTTCCTCACTTCCCCCGTTGGATTCAAGTCAACAAACAGGTTCACTGAGCCCCTCTCTATACCTGACCCTTTCCTGGAAGCTTAGGACACAGTGCTGAATAGAGCTCGTGTTTTAGTGAAGAACTTATTTTTAAAATTTTTATTGAGGCAACACTGGTTTAAAATACCGTATATGATTTAGGGGTGTAGGCTCACCCACTTCTGGTGTTGTTAACACACCACACTCACCACCAAGGCCCCCATAATCCTACACTATAGTCCATTGTGCCCTTCCCTACTTTCTTCTCTCCCTTCCCCCACTCTCCCTCTGGTAGTTTCAGTTCCACAGGAAGGTTTTTCAGGTTGGTTATTGGTTTGGTTTTTATCTGACCCTTTGTTCTGTTTCTCCATATTCCACATACAGGTGACAACATTCAGTGCTTGTCTTTCTCCTTCTCACTTATTTCCTTTTGCATAATCCCCTTCCGTGTCATCCACTTTGTCACAAACGATAAGACTTTCATGTTTTGGGTTTTTTTTTTTTTTCAATAGCTGAGTAGCATTCCACTGTGTGTATCTATCACATCTTCCTAATTCACTTACCTGTCTTTGCACTCTTGCTTTGCTTTCATAACTTGGCTATTGTAAATCACGTTGCAACGAACATAGACGTGCATACATCTCTTTGATTTTGTATTCTTCAGGCGGGTATGTGGGAGTGGGATTGCTGGATCATGGGCAGACCCATTTTTAGAGTTTTCAAAAATCTCCACATTGCTTTCCATTGGGGCTGGGCCACCACCAGTGCAGGAGGCTTCCTTTTCTGGAACTTTACTCTTTAGTCAGATCTAGGCACACATTGTCCTAGGGTTCCACTGTATGTGGCAAACCACCACGGTAATTAGTATCTTAATAGCATAATTCTTGAATTATTTTCTCTTCCATTAGCCAATCCATGTGGCCACACCTTCAAAAGAGAACCCACATCAGACTACTTCTTAAGGTCTTCAAAACTCCCTCCATGTTCTCCTGGATTTTATGTGGCTTCCACCTAATCTCCCCGTTTCTGCCTTTGCATCCCAGGCCAGTCTTTTCGCAAAACTACAGCCAGGTATTTTGGCTAAACTGTCAGTTAGTGCCAGTCTCTCTGCTCAGAACTCTCCATCTCACACGGAAAAGCAGCTCACATTCTTCCATCTGCGCCCGCAGGTCTGCGCCCGCGGGTGCTGGCTGCTCCTTCCCTTTTTGCAAGCCCCTCACTGTCATCCCAGCTGCACAGACTCTAGTGTTTTCTGCAACCTTCCACGCATTCTCCTGCCTCCAGGTCTTTGTGTTTGTGGTTGCCTTTGCCTGAACCTTCCTTCCCCAGACCGCACACTTGCATGAGCTGGCCACGTAAGTACCGTGTATCGCTGCCCAAATACTGCATTTACACTTACGACCTTCTTTGACCAAAAATAAAATAATCTATAAATATGAATAAATATGAAAAATAGAATACCTAGCCTTATTCTTTTTCCCCAACTTAAGTTTAGTGAGGTAGAGTAGATTTACATCTTTGTATCTTCTCCAAGGGTTGGGGGTTCAAGCCTCTGCAAATGCACACTTTCATACCCTGCCTACCCCCAGCGCCCAGCGCCCAGCGCCCCTCCACCGTGCTCCATGATCCGCCTTCCCCTCCTCCACTCCCACCCACCACCCTCCCCTCTGGTTGCCTCAGTTTTGCAGCCAGAGTTCATTATTAGGAGTTTATTATCGGTTTGGTTTTGACTGACCTTTTGTTATGTTTCTTTCTTTCTTAATAATTATTATTATATACATTTTTTTACATCATTGTTCATTTTTGTACAATGTTTGATTTCTCCTCTCAGGTGTAGTACCTATAAAATTCCCATCAGCAAGATACCTCTGAACAATCACTGTTGTCCCTTGTGCTCTTCCCTCCTGTTTTAACCCCTCTCTCTCCCCCTCTCCTGCTGAATGTCTCTGATTTATAGTTTCCTGCTAGTTTTTTCTTTTCTTTTTTTTCCTCCCTGATTCCTTATTTGTTCCCCTACATTCCTCCTCTAAGTGAAACCATCTAATGTTTTTCATTTTCCTTCTGACATTTCACTGAGCACATTCCCTTCTAGCTCCATCCATGTTGCTGCAAATGGTATGAGCTTATCTTTTTGACTGCCGAATAGTATTCCATTGTGTACATATACCACATCTTATGTAACCTTACTCTTTATCCTCCTTAACTGTGGAGTTCGTTAATCGCCACATCTCTTGTCAACATCTGACCTGTTATGTATTTCTCTCCTTTGTCACCGCTAGGATATAAGCTCCTTGATGCTCAGGAACTTTGTCTAGAACAGTACCTAGTCCAGGTAACCAACGCTTGTTTTGTTCAGAGTTGTTTTATTCAATGTCGTTTTGTTGTAATAGTGAAGAGGAAAAAAATAAAAACCAATCTGGGCTGATATTGAACAAATAATTAAATTTTTTAAAAATTGAGTTAATATTGGTTAACATCATTGCTGCCATAACAGGGGTGTATAATCCCCCCATTAGGCATTGTTGCCATGGTGTGCCCACCACCAAGGAACCCTTCCTCCAATACCATGGGCCCACCTGCCCCCTCCCTTCTTTGTTCTGCTCTCTCCCTTTCCTCCTCCCCTCCAGTGGCCCCCATCCCAGAGTCAGGTTTCAGTGGTGAGCAAAAAAACATTTTAAAAAGACCTACTGTTATTATACAGCTTTTCATTTAAAGTAAAAATTTCCAAGAACTTATTAGTGAGGACTTCTTGTACTTTCAAGTACTTCAGTTTTTGTGTGTCTATTTAGAGACAGTGTTGTCTACTAGAATATAAATGGCGGGAGCCAAGACCTGCTTATCTATTAATCAGCTGTACTGTAGGCAAAATATTTAGTCATACTGTGGCTCACATATGGTGGAGATTCAATTCTTAAAAAACAAAACTCCAAGGAGGAAGAAAAGAGCCAATGTTTAACCCCAGCTGTCACTACCAGAGACTATCAATTAGACGGGGACAGACTTGTAGGAAAAAAACTTCCAGTGTGTACTCTACCTATCAGTTACTCCTTTTCCGCTCAAAAACAAGGATTAAAGCTCTTCATTATAAAAAGGAGAAATACCCCAGATTTGGGAGCATTTCCTGTGCTTCTACATGTCCTTAGACTTGTGCAATGGCAACTAGAATGAAGATGGCGAGCAAGATGGCAGTGTGAGTGTCAATGTATGAGCGTGAGACGCTAGACTTTGGGAAGCAGTGGTATAACACATTAGAATCTCCTCGCTAGCACATGGCCCGGAATGCAGATGGCGTGGTGTGGGAAGATGCCAACCAGCGTGACCTGTGGTCTGCGTGGTCTCTCTTCCGCTCCACATAAGCTTCCTTCTCTGTTAATAGAGATGCACGTTCTCTGTCCAACACAGATCTGGCCTTCAGCAATTGTTGAAGTCCTTTCCTTAAAGATTTGTGATCAGAGGTATGTTTTCCCCCGTCTTTCAGTTCGAAAGATCCTGTCTAGGCTGGATTGTTGAACCCACACCTTGGGCTATCAGTGTGGCTGGGGGAGGCAGGGGGAGCTCTCTGTTGACATGGCCTGGGTCACATGCCCTTCTTTGGACCAGAGTGAGCAGATTATGTGCCAGGGGGTGGCTTAGCATGGACATGACCATGGGCATGTTTTTATGTGTTGCGTGGGTCCCTGGCAGTCACACACCCAGTGATTCCTGGTGTCCCGCTAAGGAGGAGGGATGGGACACTACGGTAAGAGGCCCACCAGGAGTGTATGTTGTTCAGGGTAGGAAAACTGACTAACCTCGAATGCCTGCTTCCCCACTTACAAGCCAAATGACCTTTCTATATATCGGTTGTCTGGTTTATAAACTAAAAATAATAATGCTGACTCTGGGGTTTTTAATAGGATTAAATGAGTTATTTTCTGTAAAGTCTTTTGGACAAACTTGATATGGGTGAAGTTTAGTTGTCACTATTATTATCATATATGTCTCAAGAATAAAACTATAAAGATCACCTGCTAGGACCTGGAGGATCTGGGGTTACCCTCTACCCCAGAGTGAGCCTCCCACTTTCTGATGCTAAGTAGTTTATTTTTCAAGTTCAGGGCTGCAGAGATAATGCCTCCCTTGGAAACTCACAATGGTCAAAGCTGAATGATCTTAGTTCGCTTAACCCGGTCAGGCCCATAATTCCTGAGGAGCTTCCTTCCATGTGGTTCCTCCTGCCCTCCGTGGCTTCACCTCAGTCAACTTGATCAGATGATCAGATACTCACGGCAGTCTTCTCATAGGGCATTTCTAAAACATGGATTTACTTTCCTTCAGCTTATTTTTTTTTAAATTTTATTTATTTTTGCTTGGAAGAACTGGGGCGTAGGCCAGAGGTGTGGCTGTTGAGAGGATTCCCCAGAGACAGAGTAGGGAGCAGAACAGGTGGATCTACTGAAATACACTGCTGAGGGGAGCAGCAGCCCAGACAGGAGCGGTCTGCTGCGCTATATGGGTCAGCTCCCTGGCTGGGGATTGAATCAGGCCGTAGTGGTGACAGCACTGAGACTTAACCCCTGGGCCACCAGGGAGGCCCCTATACCATTTCTTTTTTTTTTTTAAGATTTATTTATTTATTCATATAAAAGCCGGTATGTAGGCCAGAGGTGTGGGATGGTGAGCGGTTCTCCAGAGACAGAGTGGGGACCAGAACAGGTAGAGCTACTCTAATGCACTGCTGAGGGGAGCAGCGGGTGAGACAGGAGAGATCTACTGCGCCATGTGGGAAGCTCCCTGGCCAGGGATTGAACTCGTGCTACAGTGGCTGGTGATAGCTTCACAGTGCTGAGTTTTAAGCCCTTGCACCACCAGGGAGTCCCCTATACCATTTATTTATCTAGCCATCTGTCAATATATACTTAGGTTATTTCCACATCTTGGCGCTATGTATATGCATATACATATATATGAAATACATATTATATACAATTATATATATTATATACAATTATATATACAATTATATATATATATATATAATTTTTTCACTTTAATTCGTTTCCCAAATCACTATCTTGCCCCAGCTCATTTCAGCAAATGCTGTTAGTGGTTCTATTACATGCCAGTTATTGTACTTGATGTCATTCATTTTGCTTCCTTTTTCTTTCATCTGCTTTTGAGTCTTTCTAAGTTTCCTTGACAGAAGAAATGACGCCTTTTGTATTCTTGAAATAAAATTCTCTTAGTTGTTGAAAATATATTAAAAAGTAAATCTTCATATATCCTCCACACCCTCACCATCTCTTGTCTTTTTGAGGCTAGTCTTTATACTAAATTTTTGTATCCCTGTGCCTTTGCATGGCCCGTAGCTTTCCCCCAGAATGCCTCTGCTCTCTCTTTCCCTCTTACCTGGTTGGTTGCTAAGAACTGGTGGCTGAGACCACATCTGAGGTAGCTAGGAGGGGGCATCTCAAGTCACAAAGGCTCTTTGTCCAAGAGGCTGATTTATAAATAGCCATGATGTTTGAATAAATGGAAGCTGTGGCCAGAACCAAGGAATAATCTTCACATCTCCTCAGAGAGGGAAGATGGCTGGCTTGCCTTGGTGGGTATAGTCACGTCCCATACTCAGATAAGAGTTGTTTTGAGGAGAATCACCCATAAATGCCAAATGTCAGAAGATAGAGTTGTCTCCTGCTAGAAGATAAGGAAGTTATGATTTAGGATTATGACTTCACTGGAATAAGAATTAAGAATGAACATGCAAGCATACCTTACATATATTTTATTTCTCAATTCCATTTCTATAATACCACCTCTTCTGATCCCATTTTCACCGCCTGGACAAGGCAGTTGAGTGGACATAGTAGGGCCAGTGTCAGAAGGCTAAGCCCTGACGGGGGAGAGAATCATTTCCAGAGGAGCAGCCAGCTTGTGCTCTGTCCCTGTGGGTCCCAAACAGAAATGTGCTCCTCTCCTAGCCACGTGTCTAGTTTCGAGCAGCTGTATTAAAACCTTAGCCAGGGCCTCCCTGGTGGCGCAAGGGGTTAAGTCTCAGCACTATGAAGCTATCAGCTGCCACTGCAGCCACTGCAGCACAAGTTCAATCTCCATCCAGGGAGCTGATCCACATGGCACAGCAGACCTCTCCTGTCTTGCCTACTGCTCCCCTCAGCAGTATACTTCCATCCATCTGCCTGTTCTGCTCCCCACTCTGTCTCTGGTGAAATCTCTCTCACACACACACACCCTCACATCGCTGGCCTACTCCCCAGCTCTTGTGTGCATAAATAAATAAATCTTTTTTTTTTTTTTAAAAAAAAAACACCTTAGCCACCAAGACTAAATTGCAACCCTCCATCCTGAGCAGCCTGCCTGAGCCCTAGGAGGCTGGACCTGGAGACTGGGGCTGGTTATAGGTGCTGAGGGGTTTCTCTTTGATCATAATTTGGGGGTGTTGCACTAGGAAGTAGATGAGGGCTGGGGAAACAAGTGAGCAGGCACAAATGGTAGTGTTGAGAGAATGTCGTAAGCTTTTGAGGTTTAATTCTGTATAAGGAATATTCATTGGGCACTCAAGATGGAGAAGGATCAGGTGCTAGAGGTATGGAAGTCTGCAAGGTGCATGCTTGACAATAGATATGAAATTTCATCATCTAACTGGCTTTGGCCATGCAAATTAGATTGGTGAAACAATGTGCCCAGGAGACTATGGATTCCTTCATTTCCCATAAGAGACCCTCAGAGCATTTGTGCATAAGTAAATACAAGGAGGTACAGACAGGTGTGATGATAAGGGCTTCTAGCATGCTACAGCCCATCGTGGAGGGGAGGGTGTTGCATAACCTGCTAATCAGAGAAAATGGAAAGCACTCTCCGGGCCTTCTGTAGAGAGGGGCAGTCAGCTGCCCTGACTCATAACGCTTGGGCAAAAGAGCAATGTTAAGGGTCTTGCGTAGGCAACAGAAAATCTGTAACCGAGATGTTCCTTCTTTTCTCAGGTTCTCCAAGGAACCTGTGCGGGGAGAGAGCAGACAGAGCCAGTGGTGGTGAAGCCATTGATGGTTGGCAGGGTTTGGGTGAGGAATGTCATTGGCATGGGCGTGTCTCTCATGGCAACCATGACTGTGGTCCCGCAAAGGGCAGCAGGAACAAAGGCCAGCTTGGTGTCGTGCTGGTGAGCAGGGTAACTAGCAGCAGAGAGGCTGCGCAGAGCAGACAGAACAGGGCGCTTCAGTGCAGGCAGGGCAGCGGAACAAAACCTGGGCCTGGGGAAGGATTTCCGTAGAGCACGCGCCCTCCTTTCAGGAGGGAAGAGAGGGGGGAGGAACTACTACAGACTTTTTTTTTTTAAGATTTATTTATTTATGCATACAAGCCAGAGGCGTGGGGAGGCGAGAGGTTCACCAGAGACAGTGCGGGGAGCAGAACAGGCAGATCGGCAGAAATACACTGCTGAGGGGAGCAGTGGGCGAGGCAGGAGAGGTCTGCTACACCATGTGGGAATCTCCCAGGCTGGGCGTCGAACTTGCGTTGCAGCTGCTGACAGCTCCAGAGCCCAGCGCTTAACCGCTGCGCCACCAGGGAGGCCATTCCACAGACTTTGAATTGGGCTGTGGCCTTTAGTTACTAGCAAGGAATTATCCTTGAAAGGGTTGGGTCTCCACTGGATAGTGAATGAATTGATCTTCTCTTCAAGACACTGCTTTACCAGAATACTTGGCATGACCTAAACCAGTAAGTTGAATGTCTGTTTTGAAACAGGAATGCATAAAACTCAAATAATATGGCGAAGAAGCTGAGAGAAGTAAAATATATCCCACCCCATTTTGATGAAGACTTTCAGAAATCTCTCTCTGTGGTCACTGGAGTTTTGTAATGATGCCATTCTCTAAGATTGCTGTTAGAGCAGGGGCCCAGGCCAGGACCCGTGATGACAAGGTTTCCTGGCAACTAAACCCCTTAAACAGTTTTAGAGACAAACTATAAAACCGAATTCTGTGCTGTGTCAGAATGCATTTAACAAGACTTCGATGTCCATTTGGTATTTTTATGATTTGTAGAGTAACAAGGCAAGATAGCAGAAAATAGTTCCTCTTGTAATAACCAGCAAACATGTTGAGCTCTACTGAGCTTTTTTAAGAACTAAAGATGTTTAAATATTTTGATAGTGCTCACTCTAAAATAAACCAAAATCCAGGAAAATTCACTAATTGACTTAATACTCAGACTTCCCAGTATCCTCTCATGAAAATGCCTAGAATGTCTAGAAATTTATTTATTTATTTATTTATTTATTTA
>PVIJ01014699.1:26152-39571 GCA_004024925.1 Scalopus aquaticus
TGATCCATCTCCATGGTCCCCTGTATTCTCCTCTCTTCCATTTTGTGCCCTTATCCTCCCCTCCCCCCTCCCCCACCGCTGAGTGTCTCTCTCCCACCCGGCCTCCCTATAGTCCTGTTATAAGTGAAACCATTCGATATTTTTCTTTTTCTTTTTGGCTTATTTCACTGAGTATGATTCCCTCTAATTCCATCCATGTCGCTGCAAATTGCATGTGTTTATCTTCTTTCCATGCTGATTAGTACTCCATTGTGTATATGTACCACATCTTCTGGATCCAATCATCTATTTTTGGACATCTGGGTTGCTTCCTTTGCTATTGTGAATAGTGCCGCAATGAACATACGGGTGCATGTATCCTTTCCGATTAGTGCTTTTGTGTCCTTTGGGTAAATTCCCAAAAGTGGTATTGCTGGGTCGTATGGGAGCTCCATGTTTAGCAATTTGAGGAATCGCCATACAGCTTTCGAATGTCTAGAAATTTAAATAAAATGAGCAGTTGTCACTGTAGTTACTTATTCAAGCCATAATCCAACCTGACACCCTCATTTTTCTTTACACTTAACATGCTATCCCCTCTTCTGGTATTGAGAATTATTGTCATTAGGTTACAAATTGCTCTAGGATGTAGAGTGTAACAATTTCTTTGACAGATTGAAAAATTGATATGTATCAAAGAAGCAATCTTTCACCACTGACAAATTCAAATCATTCTGTCATAAAAGCAATGAATAACCAATCTGGGATAGAAACACCTGGCATAATTGCTCCACCTCAACATTTTCAAGGCCCAGGCAAGAGCACAAATGCAAGCTCACATGTCTTCTCAGTTCTAAAAGTTATAAACAAGTTAACAACTTGCTAAACAAAGTATGTCCTAGCTTCCTTTATTGAGGAATATAATTTCATGATTAGAAGACAAGGAAAAATGTAGAATTCTTAGACCCATCCCCCACCGGCCTTCCTTTTTCTCTTCTCATCACTAACTCCATCCTGTACCGTTGAGGGCTCTTGGTACACCCCAGCCTTGCATATACAAGCTCCATTCATTTCCACCACCTCACCATTAGCTGTCCCTGGCTGCCTGCTAGGATAGGAGTGGATCTTTGAACTGTTCTGTGTGCCCATGGACTACAACCAAAGTTGAGACTAGTACAGACCCCGAAAGAGGGGATAGAACTTCCAGGTCCTGGGTACCTAGAGTATGATCTATCTAGAAGAGCAATCTTGAACTCCAGGTTGGTGTGTCCCTTTGGCCACAAACAGAGAGCATGGTGGAGGAGAATCAGAGGGACCTCTCTAAATCAGGGGGTCCAGAGTGAGACCTTTTCTTGCATAAATGAGAGGGTGAGTACTGGATAACTTCCCCATACTTGACAAGGACTCTTGCCACCCTGCTTTTTTAAGTGTGTACTCTCCCAGTGTGTCCTGTCTACTTCCGGAAAATAGTTTGCTTTTATGGGCTCTGGACAAACGCTAGGATGTGTTATTATTATTGGGAAAATAGCCCATGAGAAGGCAAAGTGGCATCCAGATGTTCCTGAAGATTTGGGTTGCAGAAATGAGCTTGAAGCCATCCTCCTACTTCTTAGCATCCTTCTTCAAACATGGTGAACTTTCTATAACAAGCAGATGCACTGGCTCCTTTCATTGGCTGGACCCCCATCCCAGTGTTGCCTGTACATCCTCCTCTTCTGCCATCTTTCCCCTTTCAAAGGACATCAGCAGGGCTGGCTGTGTTAGATCTTCTCTCTCTCATAGTCGTCTCCTCAATATTGCCTGTGTTTGACATCAAAGACTTCTTTGTGGGTCAAGACCTGACCTGGATCTTTTGAAACCTGGTATGTGCCTTTCACCCACAAAAAGTCAATTCATCTTCCTCTGCTTACCTCCTGTGGAGTGACTCATCTGGGTGCTAAGTGGGGAGGCTAGCCACACCTGAAAATGTGTCTTCTGGATCTAAAGCCTTGTTCTTTACCTTGAACTTGTTTTTACTATTTCAACCAATGGAATTAGAGAGATGAGAATAAAACTATTGGTTGCTATTTCCTCCTTTCATATTGAGAACTAGAAAATGAAAAGAACTTTTTTTTTTCCCTGGTGGGGAACATCTCCCCGGCACTTACACTGTGTCCCTTAGCTCCTTTCCTGCCAGGCAACTTCTGGTTCTACCTGTTTTGCTTTTGTTTTTTTCCGAAGTTATGAATCGTTATCAGTGACTCAAGGTCCATTTTGGGAGAGCCAAAAAAATGCCAAGTGGGCTGTTATAAAGAATCAAACCTAGTAGTGTATATGAATTCTTATTCTTGGAATTTTTGGCACACACCCACTAAAGCATTATTCATTCATACATGCAGCAAAAATATGTTGAAGCAAAAATATCTCAATGGATGGTGTCAAATATAAAGGTAATTAACTATTCTCCTAAAAATGTATAGTTTTTTTAAAAGTTGAATTCTTATTTTTCTGGTGAGGGAAACAAATCTTAGAACTAGTAGTTACTATAAAATTCTCAGCTATGTTACTATTTAAAAGAAAAAATTAGGGGATTCTTCGACCTAGACCTACTATGATAATGAATTGAGATATTAAACATTTATTTTCTAAATCATAGAACTGGAAGAGACCTCAAAGATTTTACACATGACTTCAGTGTGATTAATGTGAAGAGCGAGGCCCAGAGAGGGCGACTGACTTGATGAGGGTTGCACTGGGGTCAGCCTATGGCAAACTCAAGCCGCAATGCTGGATCTTCTATCTTTCTATGTACAACCATCCCCTCCAGGAATGATCGTGCAGTTACTGTTTATTTGTTATGAGAGCAAGGCACTTTCTCTTATGCCGTATTTCTAAGTATTAACACATCTTTGCAAAATAGGTATGATTACCTTTACCTAGAGAAAGGGAAAGCAAGACTAAGAGAAAACATCGCTGAAGTGATTTCCTGGCTGGCTAACGGGAGAGCTAGAATTGGAAAAGGCAGAATCTGTTCACGTCCTTCTTATGCTTCAGGACCATTTTATACCATATTGTAGGGGAGTGTGTTCTGAGGGTGATCATCTTTTCTTAAACATCCAAGACCAAATGGGATAAGTGAAAATCTCTCTCCAATTTGTAATATTTGTCTTTTTGATCATTCTTTCATTCATTCTTCTCTATGCAAAGTACTCAGTGCTATGGCAGGTAAATGACTCGGTAGTACATAAACCGCCTCTTAAGATATCCATTGTCTAAAAGGGGGTACAGGACTTGTTCACATATAACTGTACCTTAAAATAAAATGTGGTAGCAAATTAAAAGAAGTAAAAATGTTACAGGGATTCCTGTAACATTAAAATAAGGTGACTTTGTCTAGAGTAAAAGGATCAAGAATTCTGGAAAGGAAATACCTTGAAGCAAAGATGAGTCATTTCACTATTTGACCTCTAGGTGGGGAAAAAGAGCACGTGTTATGGAGATTTCCTCCCTTGAAATTTGGCATAATGTTTTATCGAAGAATAATTTGAATGAATGAATTTAAGAGGAAGATGAGCAAGTTGAATTTTCCAAATGGGTCCTTGGAAAGTAGTAAAAAGCTTCTAAACTTCTCTCCATTCTTCTAGGATGCAAAAATTTAGATGTAATCAATATTTAGTTAATAACTAAAAATAAAACTACATAGTTATTTCATTTTCTGGACTATCACCCTGAGTTATGCGAACTTTAGTGAATTGGTAGAGAAGGAAGATTTTGATGGAAATGAATAAAAAGTTAGTTGATTATGCTCAGCTGGGCAAGAGCAGGACTTTTGGTTATTCTTACAAAGCTTCTTGCAACCCTAAATGTCTACTCTGTGAGGAAATAAAATATAAAATATTGTACCTTGTGAAACTGCACAAGATCTTCATGATGATTTTGGCCATTTGAGACTTTTATAACTTCAGTTGAAGACAGGTAGAAATTTCACAGCAAATTTAGGTCTGGATTTTGTTGGCAGCCTAATAGGGCAATGAATTCTAATTCTGGGTTTGAGATTCTTTGAAAAATGAAAAAAAAAATGGCACCATAAATGACAAGCATAACATACCCTAAGACTAGTTAAATTAGCGTTCACATAACAACATCATGAAAAACTTGACTTTGCCTTAGAATGTTTTTACATTTATTACTACCATGCTCACAACCTAGTATTTAAAGTTAAAGCTAAAAAAATTAATAATAATTGCAACTTCAAGAAGAGGATTTCTATTACCCCCGTGATCTTTTATTTCCTAAAAAACATTTCAAGCAAACATGGGGGGGGGACATGAAAATAATCTAGATGGTGGTGACTAAGTGCCTGATATTTTGTTCTTCCTTCTTTATTGTCCTTTGAAATTTCTCATTATGAAATACCTCCACACAGGCGATAAAGACCATATCATTTTTATAAGTCATCAAATCATTCTGCACACCCACTCTTAAATCAGTGTTCTGATTTACCACTGGGGAAATCACACCACAAAAATGTCAATATAGAGTGACTAGAGTTCCTTGTGAGTGGAATAGGGAATATGACTGATGTACAAGGAATGCGGAACCTTGGAGGAGCAAGTAGTTCTCTGTTCTTCAGTGATTCCCAAAGCTTGTTGACTGCTGGGCATTGACTAGGCTAGTTTTGAGTGATTTGGCTACCAGAAGACCAAAGACGGCCTTTCCCAAGGGTTTAGGAAAGATAAAAGCTGGAGGGGACCCTCTCAAGTACTTTGTGAAATGTCACAATGACTAGATTTTCAGAGTTACTGGGAAGAAAGGCCAAATGCCTGATACTACGCTGATGAGCTTGTCTTTATAACTTGTCCTTGTCTGTCTCATAGTATGTTTTTGATGCGAGCACGAGAGATTTAGCTATAGAAAACTTTACTTAAAACGATAGTGATTAAGGGAAATCATGGTAGAAAAAAGGTCCAAATCTGCTATGATGCTCTCAATCTACCACCAATTTTCTGTGATTTGACAGTTCTACCCAATAAAATTTATTAGAAACCAGGCTCAGGGTTCCTCAGAGCTGTCAGTTATAGTTAAGGCAAATTGGTGAGCCAGCTGAGGGGTGTTCCTGACATCTGATATGAGACTGATTGCTTCTGATAAGACAGTTGTTGTGCTTACTTTTTCTTTACGTTATCTCCTGTAATTCTCATGCCAGTCTTTAAGATAGTGTTTTTTTTCTTTATCAAGAAACAGGCTCAGAAGTTTCGGTAACTTGTAGATGGTAGATTTGAACCCTGGTCTGTCTGATACCATCAATTTTGCTCTTGAAAAATATTCCAAACTACCTCCTCCTTCATAATCATCTGCTGGATGTGTTACTCCTACTGTGTGTCCTCTCTTTAGAGATGTGGGTACATATACGAAGATGGAGTAGAAGGGTGTGATGGTAGCTTGGGCTGTTACTAGAGGACCCTCCTCCCCTTCAAGTCTGATTCTTCTGGATCCACCTCCCTTATCTCCCCAGGGCTAAGTCCATCAGGTAGTGCCTACACTCCCTCTTCCCCAGCAGTGTTCAACTTGTGCAAATCTTTCATTTTTGGAATAGCTCCCTCTGACCCTCCATTTCCCTTTAATGGCCACCCAATAGGATAGCTGCTAGCCACAGATGGTGGGGAACATTGAAATGAGAAACTGCAGTTTAGATCTTATTTAATGTTCACTAATTCTTAATTTGAAAAGATGGAATCAGTGTAAAATATATTTTCATTACACACAACTACCATTTTGGCAGCATTCCATTTCACTTTTCCACTTTTTAAGACACTATTATATTGTAGTTCATGCAATGTTTGCCAGTTAGTGTTATACAAAATCACATCACCTATCTAGTTGGTCGATGTGTTACTGGGCATCCCCAAAAGGAAATGGGATGGCCTGGGTTTTGAGTCCTTACTTGCATGCTTAAAAAAATAGAATAAGACACAAGTGCAGGCACACCTAGAAAGGTTAATAAAAGGTTTATTTACAAAGGGATATGAAAGAGGGGGAACCCAAAAGGGAGTGAGAAATTAATTGGTCAATGCATCCTACTGGTAACACTCTCTTGATCTGGGACCCTGAGTGCAGGTAAAACCAAGAGAGTGCCAGCCCATATGTCTTTGGTTCTGTACCAAGCATAGCTGCTTAACTCTGCCCTTAACTCTGCCCAGTAATCCCCCTTCAAGAGTCATGGCAGATTCATGGCACGATGGGATTTGTAATCTTTGGTGCCAGGGGTCTCTTAGGCATGGAGGTGGGGGTGTTTATTTTATCAGCTAAAAGTGATGAAACATCAGTGGGTGGAGTTCATTCAGGATATACTCTTTCCCCAACAAATGGGTTGACTCGGTATGAATTTTTTTTTTCACATGCAGCAATATAGCACTGCAGTGTTTTTATTTGATTATTTTATGCAGAACACATATTACAGAGATAGCAGTGATATGTGGATCATAATTGGTTAGTATGCTTAAATATTAATTATAGCTTTAATTATTTTCTAGTATTTTATCTTATAGTATTTATGAAAAATTCTTGTGTTCTCTATTAAACATTGAGATTTTTAAGGAGCAGATCTCTAAGTATGGAAAAATTTTAAATTGAAAAAAATGGAGACATACTAATAATGCAGAGCTGAGTGGACAAAAAGCTATTACTACAAACTGGAACCACGAAGGAAAAGAACACAAAAAGGTATAACAAGAATTTGCTGTGATGCAACAAAATGAAAAAAAAAAACCCACAAAATTGTTAGGTGAAAAATATGCACTCATATTGTTGCTAACTACTGAGACATTAGAATTCCTAACATCCGATTGCTAAAGTTAGTTCCAGAGAATGTTCACCAGAGAACTGCTTATGAAAGAAAAAAAAAAGGATTTTGGTCAAATAAGTTTTGGGCGGGGGTGAATATTTTACCCCTTAGTGGAGATTCGCAATATTAAAAACAGTATCTAATAGAATAGATATTTTGAAAATTTGATTTAATCCAGCGTCCCTCACACCTGTTTTGCCATTAACTCATATTTTAGCTATTTGGGTCACCTATTGGAAAATGACGCTATTACTGCAGAACATTAGTGGATCTTGACCTCACAAGGGAGATAAAGCTCTGAGCAGCGAGACCTGGGCTGGAACACAGTCAGAAAGTGGCTTGCTCCCTCTAAATAATGCAGACAGGATTCTCTGGCCTTGGACGTGATGTGCACCACAAAATAAACACAATTCAAGCTAAATAAGGTTCCAGGCAGGTAAGAAGGTGGAGATTGCTTTTGACAATGTCACTTGGGGGTGACAGTCATTCTGAGGAATCACCTGTCTGTAGGTTATATGAAACACAGAGAAGATCATGTATTTTGACCCAATGGGAATTTAAGGAAATAGTCCCAAAGAATTTTTAAAGTCTATGTTCAAATAGAGCTATAGTAGGAGAGTGAAAGCAGAGAAAATTGCAGGTAACTCAGATGTTCAAGAGGGGGAAGTTTAAGTGAATGGATTTATTCACTTAAGAACTCCTAGAGAGTCTTCAAGTGATAAACTTGAAGTTCAGGTGGTTATGTGGGAAAATGTAGGGGGCTTGGGTGCTCATTTCCCTTTAATTTCATGGGCTCCCTAGTTCAGACCTGTGGTTTTTGAGCCAAAAATATGGTATCTCTACATTTCTCCCAAATCATCCTGTTGTACCCAAAGTATTATTGGGTCATATAGGCTTCCGCCACAATCTGGTGGTTATTGAAACTGAAAGTTCCCCTCTCCGATTTTTGTTCCTGTATTTCGTTCTCCTTGTGAGACAAGCCTACTGACACACCAGTTCATTGTGTGTTCTTTCACATCTTTTTCTTGCATCTACAAACACATTTATTTCTCTTTTTGTATATATTGGCTCATCCTACTCATAATATTCTGTAACTCGCCTTTTTCCGTGTAATTATGTGTCACAGAGACAGCACTTGCTCATACGCCACATAATACTCTGTAATTTGCCTTTTCCAAGAAATTATATATCCTGCTACACACAATGCTCTGTAACTTGATTTTTCCATGTAACTGAATATCACAGAGATCAGTATAGACCTGTTTCCTGCTAATGGTTCCATGTTCATCCCTGTGGGATTGTGCAGTTTATTCAGTCATGGATATTAATGAACATTTTGGTATTTTTCTTTCTTTCTTTCTCTCTCTCTCTTTTTTTTTTTTTTTTTGTATTTCAAATGCTGTAGAACCTAATGTTTATCTGTTACACCAATGATATAATGATGGTCAGGAAGGATGAATAAGAGGTACTGAGTACATCAAAGGGAGGCCTCAGAGAGAGACAAGGGCTCCAGAGGATGGAAATAAACCCTGCAAAGATCCAGGGACCTACTATTCAGGAAAGGTTTTTCAGGAGTCCAGTGGACAGTTGGGTCTGTCTTGATACATCACCTCCAAAGTAAAGACCAGATGGCTGCATTTTACACCCCCTAATATAAGAAGTGCACTGCCTGGTGGGCCTCTCTGACTTCCCAATGCACACCGGGGAATTTGAGTCCAACTCTCTCTCATGAGGCCCAGAAAATTGCCAGCTTGAAGGAAATCTTTCTCAAATGGGCAAAGCTTGTCATTTACCTTGTGTGGAAGACAAAATGACTCTAAATGAGACTCCTTACTGATTCCTGGGTAATGGTCAATGGCAGTGAGATGCTTGGAAGAAAAAGGGCTGGAATATGGAAATCTTGGTTAGCTACAGGCATATGGACAGACGTATGAACATGGGGAGAAAAGGAAGGTTTTGTATCATGTGCTAACACCCATCTGACAGAAGCCACCATGGGAGAGGCATTACACAACTCACTGGGCAAAATGCTTCAGGCCAGTGGACATGAGTTCTGTCGTGGGCTGTCACAAAGCCAGATGCCTGAAAAGTAGCAGAGGCCAAGGCTCGTGTGCACCCAACCGCATGGGCCAACGGCTTCCTCTGAATGTCTGATTTTGGTATTTTCAAAAAGTGCTTTGGACCTCTGGCCTACACCCCAGCTTGTATGCAAAAATAAAAAAATAAAATTCTTAAAAAACAAAAAGTGCTTTGGTTATTCTAGAGCCTTTGCACTTTCATATCAATTTTTAAAAACTGACATGTTTATAATTGACAAATAACCTATCAGTTGAGTGTATGCTCTCATAATTACCTGTATATATTATGAAGTGCTCACTACAGTAAATCTAGTTAACATCCATCACCATAATAGTCACACATTTTTTCCTTGAGATGAGAACTTTTAATTTCTACTCTTTTAATAACTTTCACTATAATATTATTGACGATAGTCATCATGTTCTATGTTCATTATATCCCATGGCTTATTTATTTTATAACTGGAAGTTTGTATGGTTTGATCCCCTTCACTCATTTCTGCTACGTCATCCCACCCCCTGCCTCTGAAAGCCATCTGTTCTCTGTATCTATGAGTATTTTTCCCTTTCTAGATTCCACATGTAAATGATAAAACAGTGTTTGTCTTTCAAAGTCTGATGTATTTCACTTAGCAGAATACCTTCAAGATACATCTACGTCACACATGCAAGATTTCCCTCTTTTTTGCCTGAATAATCTTCGGGGTGTGTGTGTGTGTGTGTGTGTGTGTGTGTGTGTGTGTGTGTGTGTGTGTGTGTGTGACATTTTCTTTATCTATTCATTCACTGATGGACGCTTAGGTTGCTTCCATACTTTGGCAATTGTAAATGATGCTGCAGTGAACATGGGGGAATGCATATATCTTTTCTAGTTAGTGTTTCTGTTTTCTTTAGGTGAATACTCAGAAGTAGAATTGCTGAATCCTGTGGAAGTTCTTTTTGATTTTTAAGCGAAACTCTGTGCTATCCCATTTATTTTTGTTGCCTTTGCTTTTGGTGTCAAATCCAAAGAATCATCACTAGGACAGATGTCTAGGAGCTTATTGCCTATGTTTTCTTAAAGGAATTGTATGATTTCAGGTCTTACATTCAAGTCTTTGATCTGTTTGAGTTGAGTGTTGTGTGTTGTGAGACATTGTGGTCCAAGTTTATTCTTTGTATGGGGATTTCCTGTTCCCCAACACCATTTATTGAAGATATTATCTTTTCTGCTTTGTATAATCTTGGTTCCTTCGTCATAAATTAACTGACCATATATGTGTCAGTTTATTTTGGGGATCTCTATTTTGACCTTTTGATCTATGTGTCTTTTATGACAGCACTATGCTTTTTGATTACTATAATTTTGTAATATAATTTGAGATCAGGGATTTTGATGTTTCCAGCTTTGTTCTTCTTTCCCAATATTGCTTTGTCTGTTCAGAATTGTTTATGGTGCTAATTTTAGGATTGTTTATACTTTTCCTATAAAAATGCCATTGGTATTATATTGAATCTATAAATTAATTTAGGTAGTATGAATATTTTGTTTATTTTTTATTTTTTAAAGATTTATTTTATATATTTATGCATACAAGAACTGGGGTACAGGCCAGAGGTGCAGCGGATGAGAGAGACAGAGTGGGGAGCACAACAGGCAGATCTACTGAAATATACTGATGAGGTAAGCAGTGGGTGAGACAGGAGAGGTCTGCTCTGCCATGTGGGTTAGCTCCCTGGCCAGGGGATCAAACTCACGCCTCAGTGACTGGCCATAGCTCATAGCACTGAGACTTTAACCCCTGTGCCACCAGGGAGAGCTGTATGGATATTTTAAAAGTATTAATTCTTCTAATTCATGAGCATGACATGTCTTTCCATTCATTTGGAAAGGTAATTTTCCATTTCAGTTTCTTTTATCAATGTCTTATTTTTCAGTGTGAAAATTTTCATTGAATTTATTCTTTGATATTTTATTCTTTTAAAGGTAATTGTAAGTGGGGTTTAAAAAAATCATCTTTCTGATTTTTCCTTAGTAGTCTGGAAATACAGCAGATTTTTGGGTATTGATTTTATGTTCTGCAAGTTTACTAAATCAGCTTATCTGTTCTAATAAATTTTTGGGGTTGAGTCTTAAGGGATTTTTAAAAATATGTGTTATGTCATCTGCAAATAGAAGCAGTTTTGCTTCTTCCTTTCTACTTTGGTTTTTTTTTTCCTTGCCTAACTGCTCTGCCTGGGACTTCTAAACTATGTTGAATGGAAATAGCAAGTGTGGATATCCTTGTCTTGTTCCTGATCTTAGAGAAAAATCTTTCAATGTCTTCACTCTTGAGTTTGTTATTAATAAGCTTGTCATAGGTGGTTTTTGTTATGTTGAGGTGTGTTTCCTCCATACACACTTTGTTGAGAATTTTTATCATAACTGGCTGTTAAATTTTGTTAAGTACTTTTTCTGTATCTATTCAGATGGTCATATGATGTGTTTCTTCATTTCATTAATGTCATATACACATTGCTTAATTTGCAATGTTGAATCATCCATGAAATACACCCACTTGTTCATGGTGTATGATCCTTTTAATGTATAATTGAATTTGGTTTGCTAAAGTTTTGTTGAGGATATGAATATATATATTTTACATTTTACAAAGACAGTTTTATTAGGAAAAGAAGAAAGAAAAAGAGAGGCACCTTCATAGTCACAGGTGGGAAGAGGAACTGCTTTTTTATTGAAGATTTTTGCATTTATGTTCATCAAGGGTATTGACCTGCAATTATTATTGTGTGTGTGTGTGTGTGTGTGTGTGTGTGTGTGTGTGTGTGTGTCATTGTCTGGTCTTGGTATCCGGGTAATGCTGGCCTTTAAAAATGAGTTTCTAAGTGTTCTCACCTCTTCTGTTTTTTGGAAGAGTTTGAGAAGAATTCGTGTTAATTTTCCTTTACCAAGGAAGCCATTTGGTCCTGGACTTTTTTGTTGGGAGGTTTTTGATTACTGATCCAATCTCCTTACTATAATCTAACTGTTCAAATTTTCTGTTTCTCCATGATTTAGTTTTGGTAGGTTGTATGTTTAAAGGAATTCATTTATCCATTTCTTTTAAGTTGTCCAATTTATAGACACTAAACAACTTCGATTGTTTCCATAACTTGGCTATTGTAAATAGTGTTGCAATGAATATAGGTGCGAATATATATATTAGAATATTTACCCATATTCTTTGGGTAAATACTTAGGAGTGGAATTGCTGGATCATATGGCAGATTCATTTTTAGTATTTGGAGAAACTGTTTTCCACAGGGGTTGTACCAGTCTACATTTCCACCAACAATGTGAGAAGGTTTTTTTTCTCCATACCTTTGCCATAATTACTGTCCTGGTCTTTTCTATATGGGCCACTCCCCTCTGACTTGTAATGGATTTAGCTTCTTTGAATTATATTTCTTATACTTCCATTTTCTTTTCTTCTCTCTATCAAGTCCCAGTTTATAATAACCTTCAAATCTCTTTCTCCTCAGAAGCCTTCTGAGCCATAATCTCTTGTTTGCAGGGTAGTAGCCAGGCACTCCTGAACTTTCACAATAGAATCTTAAAATAACATAATATATATTGGAAAATATTGGTGTTTTTATTTTGGAATGCTTTACCTTGAGAATCTACATGGCTATTTTAGGAATTCTATCACTGTTCATATTTGTGTTGGATTCTCCTTCTGAGTCTTTGGGCATATTCTTTGGAAATATTTCAGTGGTAAAAAACCATTATTTGTGGACTGGCATAAAGAGCAAAAGTTACTTTGAGTCTGACTGGGTAAATAAAGTTAGTAATCAAATAGGTCACATGCACAATTGAAATACAAACAATAAAATGAGATGTATTTGATGGAACATGTGCCAGACAGCCCTGAGACCTGGCCCGGGGCCCAGGACTTAGAGTACCCTGTGTCTACCACAGACATCACTGAGGATCTAGCACTCAGCCCATAGCCTTAAAACACTTGCTTCCATGATTGACACAGTCCATGCCCCAAGACCCTTGACATTCTTTTTTTTTCAGACATTTATTTATTTATGCATACAAAAGCTAGGCTGTAGGCCAGAGGTGTGTGGGGTGAGGGGGTGAGAGGATTCACCAGAGACAGAATAGGGAGCAGAACAGGCGGATTGACTGAAGTATATTGCTGCAGGGAGAAGCAGGCAAGACAGGAGAGGTCTGTTGTGCCATGTGGGAAGCTCTCTGGCCGGGGATCGAACTCTTGCTACAGTGGCTGCTGATAGCTTCACAGTGCTGAGACTTCACCCCTGCGCCACCAGGGAGATCCCTGACGTTCTTGAAACAAAAATTGGAATACTATTCAGCATGGAAAGAAGATAAACACATGCAATTTGCAGTGACATGGATGGAATTAGAGGAGATCATACTCAGTGAAATAAGCCAGAAAGAAAGAGAAAAATATCGAATGGTTTCACTTATAACAGGACTATAGGGAGGCCGGGTGGGAGAGAGACAATCAGTGGGGGGGGGGGGGGGGGGGGGGGGGGGGGGGGGAGGGAAAGGGG
>PVIJ01014700.1:0-39469 GCA_004024925.1 Scalopus aquaticus
TTCCCCCCCCACTTGCCTTACTAATGTGTACCCCCCACTTGCCTTACTAGTGTGTGCACCCCTCCCCCACTTGCCTTACTAATGTGTGCCCAGACACACACTCAGAGAGGGGAGAAAAGAAGGAAAAATCACCCTGGGATGGGTTTCTAGGGCCACTGTAGTATTTCAGCCTCAGAGAACAAAGTTTCTGGCAACTTATTTGACATTGTAATGCATTGTTGTGTTAATTACATGTATAGAGTTACAGGAAAACACAATCAAAACTGTTTTTTTGTGACACTAGAATATAGCCACCTTTGACTCTCTAGGAAATAGTGTAAAAATCAATCAGCCTTAGATGAAAAGAACAGGCTGCACTCTGCAGAGTGCGTTTCAGTGTCAGATTATGAATGCATTTTATTCTCCTCCACTTCATCCTCAAGAAAATAAGAACCATTATGACTTAGATTCAAAAGTGTCCTCTTGTTACAGCTAGCTCTTTTTATATGAAGCTGGACCTAATACTTTCAGACACTGAGCAATTGGCTTTATTCTATTTCCTGATGGAGTCAAAGGTTGTTAGATTCTAGTATCACAAAGAATGTTTCTGTGGTTCTTTCCCATTTATCTATACATGCAACCCATAAGTAATACTATTTATTGATTTTCTTGGGGATGGAGTGAAGGAGAATGAAATGCTTGTTTTCTTTGCTTTTTGTATTGCTTTAACCATTAGCTCTGAATGTCTGCAAATGTGTATAGTGCATGCCACCTTCTATCTACCCACTGATTTTCTATCTCAGGTCAGCTGTTTGTTACTCAGCCATAATTTCTCCCCAAGAATTTTTTGCTAAGAATAGTCACAGAATATAGCACTCAAGTGTGAACCCAGAGGGATGTGTGCTTTTAGAAAGATGAACAAAATGGGGGAGGAAGCACAATGATTGATAAGAACTCTTCAGTTTAGGCATCTGATTCATCTTTGTTCATCCTCTCCCCATAACAGGCAGCAGTGTCTTCTGTGCTACAGTCCTCCCCATAATATTTGGTAAGCAAGTGTTCCTGGATGAATATTCTATAAGCCAGCTATCGGCACAGTGACAGATCCGATGCTTTACCTTGTATAGTGGTCATGAACTTCTTCTCAGAGAGCATGTAAAATGGGAGCCCGATTGAGGGGTTTCCATCTGTCAGGCAATGAGTCAGGCAGGGACTTGTCAACTCTGAAGATCCATCTTCGAATATTTTGAACACCCAAGAAATCAATGTATTGTAGACTAGCTTATTATGATTTCAATTCCATGTTTTGAAAACTTGTTTTGATGGTTTCAACTTGTTTTGAATAATTTGTTTTGATCAAATTTAATCAGTTTTTGATTAAAACTGGGTATTAGGACTTTTTAAATAAGAATGTCACCAAACTTGTGCTTTTCAATATGAGTATAGTATAGAGAAGATTGTCACTTCATGGACACCATAGTAATAAATGACAGCGGTGTCCATGATGTGATGGACATTTTAAATCTCACATATTGAGAGCCTATGAGGATTTATTGAGAGTGCTGTGCCTATGTAAAGCAATTATTTGCTGATTTAAAAAACCTTCCAACAAACTTGGAGCAGTTGGTCCTGGGACCAAGACTAATTTTTGTGGGCAGTAGAGAGCTTCACGAAGGGGATTATCTTGCTGGACGCAACAATACCTTCAAGTTGCTAGCACCAAGCTATAGCAACAAGAGGCTGTGACTTGGTACTAGTCATTGGATGTCAGTTTCTTGTTAGCTAAACCAACTCTCCCAAGAATCAACTCATAGGACGTCAACTAAACTTGGGCTTTTTATTTCTTTCATCTCCCCTTTGCTTGGAATAATAGTGCAACTAATCTGCCATTGTTTTAGAATATATAACTTTTGCTTTCACTTACTAAGGGACATTATCCTGTATGCTATTGGCTTATAAAATATTATTATGAATTATAATTTCTGCAGTGACCCTCCATTAAATAAATTATTGATAAAGACAACCTCAGTCTCTGAGTATAATTTTGCCCCAGATAAAACACAATAACAATAAGTAGTCTTGCAACTGTTATATTTTAAAAAGTAAAACAAGTACATTAAAATACTGGAGAATTTTCCTTTTATCCATGGAAATAAACCCAAGCAGAGTTGATTCCTTTGACTTGTAAGTTTATAGACTCCTAAATTACAAACCTTCTTAAGTTTTATAAAATTGGTAGTATAACACTGTAAGTTGGGGGATGGTTTGTGTCTGGATATTTTGTCATGCTCAGAAGGAAAAATAGCCCTACTATAATGAGTTGCTATTTTTCAAGGCTTCATAAGTAAGGTGTGTCTCTCCATTAATTCGCCCAATATTTATAAGTACCTGTCATCACAGACCTCTCTGCTGGTCAGGGAGGCTGATAAGTTAGCCAATGTTCACAGCCCACCAATACCTGTGGCATTAAAGTGGCCTGAGGTCATTATGAGAACAAAGAGGAGGAGCATGTTCAGCTTGGAAAGTTCAGGATAAAGATTGCTAAAGAAGGTAATCCTTGATTTGAGTCTTGAGGTATTAGACAAGCAGAGATTGGAAAAGCAGAGCATTCCAGATGGAGGAAATATATTTAAAGGCATAATTATGGAAGAAGTGACACTTTCTAAACACTAGAAAAATTGTTCAGAATAGGCACAGACTTGGAGAGGTGGGAAAGGGTTAGATTACAAGGATCTTTCAACCATGTTAGGATGTTTGAACTTAACCTTGAAGGCTCTAAGAGTCACTAATGCATGTTAAGCAGGGCTCTGGGAGACTTGCATTTTAGAAAGATTATGGAGATTGCTAAGATATTAAATTCATTTTACAAAAACCTTTCTTTCCCAGAGTGTGGTGCAATTATAGAAGACCTGCTTCTGAATGTGTTGATGGAAATATGTGCATGCGAAGATGCACATTCTTATCCTCAGGTCCCCAGCACGGTGAGGGGCAGTTCTGGGGACTGATCCGGATGGCCTTTCCTCCATGATTAGAGTCCTTCCCGAAGATGGGGCTCATACGTGGTGTCAATCCCCAAAGTCCTATGATTGGACCAGGACCAAGCCATGTCCCTCTAACCAGAGATAAGAATTGGTTAGGAGTACAGTGAGGTTTTTTGTCTCCATTGTGGTTGGGACAAGCTTGATATCTACCATGTGAAAGACAGAAAAATGACTCTATGGAGAAAGAAAGGGAGCCAGGAGGGCAAGCAGCTAGGCAGATTGCCTGCAAAGTGATACTGCCCTTTGTGGATGCAAGCTTGTTCCTGGAAGACTGGGAGCTGTAAAAGAGTAGCTGAACCTATGACTGGAGATACAGGGCTTGCTTCCATTTTCCAAGTAATTTCAACTTTATTCATGTTTAGATTTTAGTGTAGTTCATTTTGAAAATTCTAGATTGGCTTGGCTGTAGTTAGGAAGCCAGGAATACACACACACACACACACACACACACACACACACACACACACATATATATATATATATTTGTATCAAGTTAGGAAGGGGAATGAATTACCCTTGGGAACCAAGAGAAACTTGAGTCAGAATTTGAAGTGAAGTTTAAGGGAACTAATTTGGGTTGGGTTTCTTTGGTCTCCTGTCTCTCAGTCTGGAGAGTCTCCTTCTAGGGGTATGATCTGTGATTTTAAAGCTCTATATTTTAAAGGAGGCTGTTTCATGTCAAATCATAGAAAGCAGCAGTACTGCCAAATCCTCTAAAGGAATGCCTCTTTCTGGAATCCAGATTTTGAACATATAGACTATATATAATGACATTAAACCTTTAATCCTCCCCATCCACACAACTGCTGATCAGTGCAAAAAATGAAAAGGCAAACCATTTCTTTCTTCATGGCGTCTACACACTAGGATTAAGTTCTGTTTTCTATCAGTACTACTGTTTTGCCAAATTAAAACATTGTTAACCTCACTATCGTGACTTAATGAATTAAAACTATTTGAACATTCACAAACTCATCAGTAAATCAGATTTTAGGTTCAAATATTATACCTTTCATCACTGTTTCAATGTTTCATCTCAGAAAAATATTAAGACCTTGACAACATTTATCGCTCCATAATTACACTCTAATTCTATGGATCAATTTCAAGGTCAAGTTATAAGAATTCAGCATAAATACTTAGCTGTGAATGCTTCTTTAAAGCCTGTTCCTTTGTATTGCCAGAATGAGATTTTTTAAAAGTCACATCAAAGTCTAATTTTAAACACAGTAAAATTGGACTATATTTTAGACCTCATTAATATGTCTGAGTACTATGACTCAGTTTTAAGATAAATTGTATGAAATTGGCCATTACAAAAAGGAATACAGGCTATCTTTCCTATGTGAAGTCATTCATGGACTCAAAATATATTTGTTGTTGAGTATCTACATGTGAAGTCATGGTAAGTAATAGACACAAGATATGACAGCGAACTAAACAAACGAGGTTCTGTTTTTTTTTTAAAGATTCATTTATTTATGCACACAAGCTGGCGTACAGACCAGAGGTGTAGGGCGGTGGCGAGAAGGTTCACCAGAGACAGAATGGGGAGCAGGACAGGCAGATCAACGGAAATACACTGTTGAGGGGAGCAGCCAGCAAGGCAGATATCTGCTGCGCCAATGGGAATCTCCCCTGCCGGGCATCGAACTCGCATTGAACTCGCATGGCTGCTGCCAACAGCTCCACAACGCACCAGGGAGGCCCATGGGTTCTGTCTCTTGGAGCTTACATGTGAGTAGGAATAATGACAAATAGATATATAATGTAGGTGGTGCTGAGTGCTGAGAGAGCCAGGAGGCAGAGTACAGGTTAATATAGAAAAATCAGGGAAGGTTACATGAAGGAAAAAAGAGCTAATCTTGTGACTAGCTACGAGCCTTCCAGACAGAGGGATGTGCAAAGGCTTCACTGGCAAGTGCTTGGTGTGCTGGGAGAAAAGGAAGAAAGAAGTTGAGTGTGTGCATGGGAGGGGTGGGGGTGGGGTTTTGGGGGACAGCCCAAGGAAGCAAGCAACAGCCAAGGCCAGCAGCAGGGCTCCAGATCACTAGGGATATTTGATTTGATTTGTTTTTATTAGAGTGGTGGAACAAGTAAATTAAAAATACAGATTGTTACATCAAACAGAATAATAGATTGTAGGACCAAACAAACATATTTAATGTAAAAGAAAAGGAGAAGGTATATGTAAATTCCAATTTTTTAAGTTAGAATTTATTTTTTACTGCAATTGCAACCTGATTACTGTACTGCTTTTCTAGTCTTTCTTACTATAAACAAAAATGAAGAAGAGTGAATTAAAATTCCAAAACAGAATAGCAAATAGCTATGGGGAGGGGAGATCTATGAGAAAAATTGTCTTTTGCTGTCAACGTGCACAAATGTTAACACTGCAAAATCAAATGTAGATTGAAAAATAGTACCAAATTCTAAAACTTCAGGCGATGGGTTTACACAACTATCTTTTGTACTTAAAGACAAAGCTATCCAAGCAATTTTTTTCTGTGCCTGTAGGTATGATTGCAAAGGGAGTGGGGAGTCTCCTCCACCTGGCTTTGATTAAAAAATAATAATAAATATATATATATATCTCCTGTGCTTTGTGGTTGGAGCCTCAGCCCAGCTTTTCCGTAGCTCCTCCTGATTGTAACAGTTTTAAATCAGTCCATCAGCTTTTCTTTGAACTAGCATAGCAATCCATGTCAAGGCTTCATTGTTTTACATGGTTGCTTTTTTTCTAACCACTTCCCGGAGTGGGAGTGTACAAAATAGATCCTTAAATAGATCTCCCAGCCACCCCACGTTGCTACCACAATTTGGCTGTTATTTAGCTAGTGGCTGAATGTATCAGTCTTCTGGACCACTTGCTGGCGCTGGTTTTTTTGTTACGGAGACATACTGAAGATCTACTGAAAAAATGTCATTTGAGATGGAATGACCACGTTCAACCTCAGGGAGAGCATACAACTAACACAGAGCAAACACAATCTACAAATAACAAACATATTCATTACTTTGAGAACCAAAAGCAGATGGACATTTTCTTTACATCTCACTCTGAGACAAAACTAAGGAACCTCCCGCCCTCCCTAACTCAACTTGAGTTCCAAGGGGGAGGGACCAGAGCTGTTATGCTGCAGCCTGATTATGAGTTAGCATACGGTAAAGATCTGTGTTTGGCATACAGGCCCTAAATAAATTGTTCTCTGCACCTACATTTATTAATAAACCTAGGCTACAGGAAAGGATAAGGAATACACTTTTGTGGACTTCTTACTACCACACCATTGGAAAATAATGATTATGGTCCCAGAGCTGAGGATCGTAATTGTTAAGGTGCAAACCCACTACCTGAAGCACAGTAATTACCAGATTCTTGCAAGGGGAAGGGCTTCAGGGGCTGGAGAAGAAAGGCAATTCTTGATGAGGTTCCCCAAAGCCCCAGGACAATACGGTCCTGTTCTCCAAGGAATCAAAAACCACAGGCCCGCTCTGTGATCGCCTTCCAGCCCTGCAGAGGGACCTCTTCCTAAACTTCCACCCCCAGGAATTCCCCTAATCCCAGTTTCAATGGGCGGGGAACAACCGGAATCTTTGTCAGGTCCGCCTCGTCCCGCCCCTCGCCCAGTCTCGCCCAACCTGACGTCTCCCTCCCCCACGAGCTCCCCTCGCCGCTGCCCGCACCCCCTCTTCCCCGGCCCGGGACCCGCGCGCGCGGCTGTGGAGAGCCGAGACTCCGCCGAGCGGGCGGCGGCGGCGGTCCCCCGGGGCGCGCGGCCCGGCGGGGAGGGGGCGGGGCCTGGCGGGAGGGGCGGGGCGGGCAGCGCTCGCGCAGCGCCGGGACTGACTGGCGAGCGGGTCCTCGACCCCCACCCACCCGCCTGCGCGCCCGCCGGCCCCCTCCGGGGCTGCTCGAAGAGTGGGTTCCCCCAACCTCGTACCGCCGGACGGAGCGGGAGTGGCCCACTCCGGGCCGGCCGGCGCCGGGGGTGAGGCTGCCGGGAAGGGGCTGGGGGCGTCCGAGGGGCCGAGCATCCCCCTCGGCCCGCCGGCCCCCGCCCCCCGCCTCCCCTCCCCCTCACGCCTGGCCGCCCCGCCCCGCCGTGACCCCCGGCCGCCTGCGGAGCCCGACGCGGTAAGTGCCACTTCCTCCTCGGCGTCGGCGAAGGCGCCGCGCCACGCGGCCCGCTCCCGGCTCGGCGAGCTCGTCTGCCCGGCCGCGGCGGCCCGAGCCCCGCTGGGCCCTCCGGGAGGCGGCTCCGGAGACCCGTGGTCCGGAAAGTGGGCCGGCGGGGACCTGCCCAAGTCGCCCCCGGGGCTCGAACCCAGGCGCGGCCTCCCAGCCGCGCAGCCTGAGCCCCCGAGCCCCACTGGGCCGCCCTCGAGTTGTGCAAAGTTCCGGAACCTGCGTCGGGCCGGCGGGCGGGGACTGTCCAGAATCTGTGCCTCTTCGCCGGACCGTCTTGCTAATAAAACCACCTGGAAACCATTTCGATTTTTTTCATTGTTATCCGCAGGCTGTCCTAATCTTAAATTTTATTTTAAGTATTTGCTTCAGCCCCGGAGTGCGGAGAATCAGAAAGAGACTATTTCAGTAAAAACCGGCGTGCTGGCTTGAAACTTTATTTAGGCATTTCACTGCCTGCTTTGGGATCAAATGCTGACGAAGAAAGTTTGCTGCATCAAAGTTGGCCGTCTTTATTATATTTGATTTTTTGGAATATGACAGTGGATACACATCACAAAATCCAAAAGAGATACACAAAGTCTCTCCCTGTCACCCCACACCCCCAGCCAACCAATACCGCCAGTTTCTTGTGCTTCCTTCCCGAGATGATGTATGCAAATGCCCTTGCTTTAAACAATGAAATTTGTATATTAAGTGCCTCGCAGTTCCTGGTGCCGGATAATTGTTAATTTTCAGTTTAGAACGCAGAGTAACAAGTCTTTTGGGTTGTTAGACCACTTTGAAAACTGATAATGACCTTTTCACTGGTTTTAAACTTTTGCGGATTTGACATTGTGAAAGGGTGTGTGCTTTTTGGCTTGTCCTGACTGAAAGCTTTTACACGAAGATGAGTGTTCGCTGATGTTTCTTCTCATAGGGCAGGTAGGGAGAAGCTAAAATGAAATGGTAAGAAAGGATTTAATACATACAATCTATCAAATCATCTGAAGCGATTTAGTGTTGATATAGTAAGTGGGGAAAAACAAAAGTAAACGAGAAAATTGAGCCAGAGCAGGAAAAAATACAAAGTCAAGGAGAATAGCAAGTGCATACAGAAGACACTACTAGAGGTGAGTCACTTGACTCTGGGCTGCCTGGCAGCCAGGAGAAGAGGGAGACAGAGGCAGAAAAGTGATTTCTTACTCCAAGATTTTAAAAAAAGTACTTCTGCCAGGGGCCTGAGAGGAAAATTTCTCCAGTAAAAAGATTGCATGATGCAGTTGACATCTTTAAAATATCCTTACAGAAAAAATAAGAATTTTAGACCACAATGTTTTTCAATACAGGGTAGTAATAAAACTCAAGGTACGTTCTCTGAAGGCTTAATTTGATTCTTTCATAACTTGGAATTACATAGAAAAATGTTTGCCAAACTGTTCTAAGGAATGAGAAATTAATAGTTTATTTCTTGAACTACAAAGATTCTGAGCTCAAGTAAGTTCGAAATAACTGAATTACACAATTTCAGTTTTTACATTTTCCAAATTTATTTGACTCTGGAACATTTATAAAAAATGAGCTTATAGAAAGGGATGGGTTGGCTGTTCTTCAGGCAATTCTTCATGAGTATTTCTTACAACTGAAGTTGGATAAGAATTGGAGAGCAAGGAGTTTGAGGTTAGTTTACTTGGTACGAACCAAACTAAAGATCATCTAAACTCAGGATTTTAATATACGCTGTATCAAAGGAAAAAGGCCACTTCCCTCCCACCCCCAAATTCTTTCATAATTCATTCTTCTTTTTGCAAGTTGTCTGCTGGACAACCTCTCACCCCCAGCCAACCAGTACTGCTAGTTTCTTGTGCATCCTTCCCGAGGCGATGTATATGCAAATGCCCTTGCTTTAAAAAAATGAAACTTCTATATTAATTGCCTCGCAGTAAGAGGGGCTTCTTTCCTGTTCTGTGCTTCAGAGAACTCAGGGTTTTGAATTAGGCTGTGCGTAGATAAGTAGAAATCCTTAAAGAATGACCTTAATTATTCTTGAATGTAAATTATTCTTGAACCTCTCTGATTCTTTCATTTGTATAATTAGAACGATGACACTCATTCATTCAAGAGATATTGAAAGTCTAATATTGAATAGATTCTTGGTAATAGAAAACCAGCTTTTTTTTTTTTTTTTTTTTTTTTTAGAAAACCAGCTTTAAGGGTGTGTGAAATGATGTATCAAGAATCTTTCATTGTGATTTTTTTCCATTCTTGAGTGCAGATGACAAGAGTTTGAAGGGCAGGAAACGCCAGTTTATCCAAAAGTACTTGTTTCTGAGCTTGAGATAGCAAGTAGTGAGAGTTGAGAGAATGAGGAATTGGTCCAAAAATATGTCTGATTTTCAGAGTTTGCATAATGAGGAGCACTTCTATAACAAAGTATTCTGGGATGCAGTGCTATACAGAATGTTACTATTCTGAAGATAAATTGAGAGTCAGAGCTATTCACTGTCTTCATGTTGGGGGAGAAAGGATGTCCTGAGCAAACTCCACAGATAGGTTTTTATGGACCCCACCCCCACCTCAGACCAGAGATCCAAGACACCAAGGACTACAAATCCCATGTCATCATCACCGAAGGGAGGATTTCTGGGAACTGAGGGTGGAGTTAAGCAGCCAGTTTTGGTATATAACCAGACATGTGGGCTTTGGGGGTTCTCTTGGCTGTTCGCCGGGTTTTAGTGCACTATTCGGATCCCAGCTCAGTGGAACTGGTAGGACACAATCATCAATTTATTCTTCTTTTTCCCTTGAGTTCTTTTTTATTTCCCCTCCTTTTGTAAATTAAGTCTTTATTAATTTTATTGTGTGTGCCTGCAGTTGAGTCTTATTATAAGTCCCTTTTAAGCGCACAGGAGAGGACCACAGTCAGCACCCCACTTTATATTGGGGTTGCCCTGTAACATTCACTCTTTGAGAGAAGTGTTTGCTGAGTATATCAGGTTGTGTAAATTATGTAGGTGACACAAAACTATCACATCTTAATGGTTTAAGACAATAGAGATTTATTTTTCAGTTATAGTGAATGTCCAATTAGAGTTAGCAGGAGAACTCTAATCTACGTAGTCATTTGTAACCCCAGATTGTCAGAAGCACCATCTCAAAATATGCTTCCAACAATTATTAGGGCAGAGGAAAGGATGTGATGAATTACACATTGACTCTTAAACTCTTCTACCTGAAAGTGACACATTAACTTCCACTGCCCTTTCATTGGCCAAACAAGTCATATGCCTACACATAACAAAGAGGGTGGGAAAATGCAATTCTGTTGTGTGCCCGGAAGAAGGAAAACTGATATAGTCTGGAAACTATTTTTTTTAATTGAAGGAACATTGCGGTATAACATTATATAGACTATTCTCATGACTGCTGCTCTAAGGAGGCATTACTTTCCCATGAATTAACACAAAGTCTGAATAACTCAAATGCAAATTCTGTTTTTCAGTATTTTATTAAAGAAAAAGAAAATACCATTTCTTTTGTTTATATATATGCATGTGTTTAATAGAATTATGATAGAATTATAGAATCATAGAATTATAGCATCATAGAATTATGCTAATCAGAATTATAAAGAACATCTTTACTTTTTGGAAATGAAATTATTTTCAAATAATAGACATTTTATTTTTACCACATGGATTATTATTCTTTTTGAAAGATGTGTCCATTCAGTAGACATTTGCTAAATGTGATATGTATTATACACTGTTTTAGATTTTGTGAGGGTAAAAAGATATACAACTTTTTACAGTTGTAAAGATTTACAACTTTAATAGAAAATAACTATGCTGAATTCTTTCTCTTCCTCTTTCTCTTTAAACAGTAATGGAATCTTTCTCCAATATGATAAAAGCTAATTGTATATACTGTTACATTTTACTCCTCACCCCTTTTTTGGTTTTAGGGATTATTTGGTGACTAGTTATAAAAAATTAAACTCTTTTAGCTTAAGCAAATAAAAGAGCGTTTTGTTAGACAAAGGATATAACTTTATGTCACAGAGTTCAAGGGCAGAAAATATAGCTAAGTCTCGGTGGCAACGGGACAATTCAACGAAAAGTTAGAAGTTGAGGCAGCTTTGCCTCTCTAATTCTATGTGACTTCTACCCGGTTTCTTTCTCTGTCCATGTATTTCATTCCTCTTATTCTGTTGACTTATTTTCTCTGTTTTGCTGTTATGTGGGTGTTTAAACCTAAAATTCACACACCTAAATTATCTGGGACCCCTAGTAATTCCGGAAGAACGGATTTTTTTCCTAAGCGCAGTGTCTTGGTTCTTAAGTAAACCACTGGACAAGTTTGGAAATAATGAAGTAGGCCCTAAGATACAAGTTAGAGAAGGTGGCAATTGTGTAATAGAGAAGGAGGCAATTTTAGTTGGTTAGGATTAAAGAAACTTGTGATGCCTTTCCAAATTCTACTACAGAGTTAGCCTGAGTTTGCAAATTCTAGTGTGACAGACTGATAGGATAAGAAGCTAGAGCTGGAGCTAACTTGTACAAACAGTATCCTCTTTCTGAATACTGGCAAAAGTGATCTCCATTGTAACCCTTTCATCGCAGCTTCCATCTCTTCTTAGGTCCAGGTTACTGAATCTAACCCTAACATTCAGCTGCTTTTGATCCTGGTATAGGGCTTCAGGCTAATAATGAAGGAAGAAGGGAGCACTTAATATACTGCCTTGCTCTGCTCTTTTCTACCGTCCAAATTGGTCTAAACATTCTACCTGGACATTTTATTCTGTTGCCGTTGATCTTCACCAAATTAGTTTTAATTAATTTCCACTCTTTTTCTGTAAGTTATATACAGTTAACTTATTTAGCTAAATTCCCTTGCATTCTTTACCTATACTTTCTTCCTGTTTGAAAAATATCCATTATTTCATCTCACCAAATGGCTGAAGGAATGTGCTATCAGGAGGTAGTAGATGTTACCTCAAAGAGGAGATCTCCAGGAAAAAGAATAACAACAGAGGAAAGTGAGTAAAAGCTGTGAGAGATTAGATGGGATTTGTCAGGGATATATTTCAGGATAAAAACAGACAAAAGGAGAAAGGGGCTTGGGTTCACATTGAAGAACATCTGGAGTGCCCTTCTAGGGCATTCTTATACTCTTGTTGCTATGCAAATGAACAGATTTTCTTAGGTTCAACTAAACCTTCAGACTCAAAAAAAAAAAAGACCATAGGCTTGTTTACTCAGAAGGCCATCAGCCAGCAAATCAGCAGCAAATGTTCCTCATCAGTAGCTGTAATGCTCACAGCAGTCTGTGTAAGCAGTTTCTGTAGCCATCTGGGAGACATCTCTCTTAAGTTAAAGCTCACGTGCAGGGAGACAAAGCTCCTATCAGGTAAACTGCAGGAGCTGCCTAACTTTGAAATCCTCATATCCCCCAGGAGACAATCTGTTCTCTAACTTCATGGACTGTGCTCCCAGAGTCCCCCCAGGGGATATGCCAATTATATGAGACATCACACTTACCAAGAAGTCAAAGCTTTGGCTTCCTATGAAGTATTTATAGTTACTTTATCATTCCTCTGAGTCCAAGTGCAAACTTACTAATCAGGAGGATTTTTTTTTTTAAGGATTTATTTATTTATGCATATAAGAGCTGGGGTATAGGCTAGAGATGTGGGAGGGTGAGAGGATTCACCAGAGACAGAATGGGGAGCAGAACAGACAGATCTAATGAAATACACTGCTGAGGGGAGCAGTGGGCAAGGCAGGAGAGGTCTGCTGCGCCATGTGAGAATCTCCCTGGCCAGGCATCGAACTTGTGCTGTAGTGGCTGCTGATAGCTTTATAGTGCTGAGACTTAACCCCTTGCATCACCAGGAAGGCCCTCAGGGGGATCATTTTTAATATAGGCAATGTTCTCTAGTAACATCTGATAGTTGACACCTATCAAAGTGCCAGTGGAACAGAGCTAAAAGTTAACTGAAGATTCAATGCAGAAGGAAAAATATTTCCTTAACTAGGCTCATACTTGCATTATTTTGTGTCTTCCACAGTCCCATCTCATTTGGAAAGTATTCAGTAATATTTGTTCGCTTCCTTTGATACAGTGTGTTTTAACACTGACCTAAAACTGAAATACAGAGAGGAATTCAGCAGACGGCAAGGCTGGAAAGGTAGGCATTGTAGATTGTTAAAAACACTGAAGTCCATACTAAAGATCTTTGCTTTTATTTCTCTTGTAGATTATCAAAAACAAAAGTTTTTAGTCAGAGTAATATGGTCAATAACTGCACTTTGGAAGGTAGTTTGATTGCAATTTGGAGAGTAGATGCAGGGGGGCATTTAGACTTGAGGCTAGTTGATTCATATCTTCCTAAGTATTTGCCTTTCTTTGGGGATAGATATTTCTGCTATGCAGAAAGAAGGAATGCTCATTTCTGTCCTCTACGGGAGTACGGGAGTTGGAATTGTCAGATAGATTGAGCGAGGTCCTTTTGAATGGATCTGGATCAGTTTGTCTTAATTTGTTTTACCCTCCTCCACCCCCAGTTAGAGGTTGGGAATTTGGGTGGGCTGCCTTGAACAACCTTCTAAGAACATTGGCTTATGACTAAAAAATTTTAGCCTCCGCTGGGCTCCACTGATTTTCATTTGACCCACTAGCATGTCTCATTTTGCTTTCCTGTTGGAGTTAAATTATGAAACAGTTTTTGGGTAGCTTTTTTTTTTTAGGTCTAGTCATAGGGCAAGCCAGTGTGTTTCTTGAATGGTTCACTGGTTTAATTAACATTTGTAGTGATTAACCATTTTTAATTACAAGCAGCTGAGAAACAGAATGCTTCACATTTTTCTCCTCTATATTGCTTACATTACCCTTTCCTACACTGACTTAGTGCAGTTCTAATATAAACATACAATTTATAAAATCTGATTGGTCCTGCTGCAGAATCAAGTTGAGTTGTGATTGGCTCATTATGTATTCATAGAAGTCAGGCAATTTTGCTTCATTATGTTTGTGCCTGGAGAGTACTGATTGATTACTTTTCCCCACTCCGCCACCATTAAGCTTTATAGAAGACAGAAACACTTACTGGATTTGGTTCAGGTCAATAAAAGACAAAATTATGGTTATCCAGATTATTACTTTTTATGACACATAAGACAGTTGGGTGTCTCAGCACTTGCCAAATGTAAAGGATCAGGCAGGAATTTAGTAATGGTTTGCTATCATTTTGTTACTACAGTTTCATCCATGTGCCACAGCAAATACATATTTAAATTCACAAAATCTAAGGAGTGGGTGGCAAGGAAATCTTCCCTGTTTCACCAGTCACTAAGTCACAGAGCTATTTTTAAAAGTAAATATTTTGCTATAATCATGTAGCAATTATCATAGTATCAACTGTGATAAGTTTTTGGGTGAACTTGGGGATAAAACAGCCATATGATATTAATTTAGCTGTTTTTTTAAATGATGCTTGCCCTATTACCAGGTAGAGGCACTCTCCATATATATATAATACATATATATATATATTTTATATCAATGTAATGTGGGTCAGCACCTTACCCTATAAATAACTGACAAATTGAGAGGGAGTCAAGTTGGGGGAAAATATGTGAGGCACTGGAACTTGGTAAAAATAAATGCCATTTTGGCATTTAATTGCAATTACAATAAATAGTTATGTTTTGTGCTGGTTAGGAGTTATGTGTCCTTTAAGTATTCTTCTTCCCCTCCCTCTCCCCCTCCGCCCCCCAATGCCTTTCCTTAGTTTGGTCAACTGAGGTTAAGAATTTCAGTCTGTTCTTCTACACTTTCCTAGATATCTAACTTTGTATATTTCAGCTGTACTCTGAATGTGCTTCTTCATACATGCAATAGAGGTAAAGACCTACTTCGCCTCCTTACAAGTTGTGAGTTGCAAATAAAAATATTTTGACAATAATCAGTGCGGTATACTTGAAAAATGTTTGGTATTTAGAGTAAATTTGGGTTCCAGTTGAACCCTGGTACTCGCAAACTAAATGTAACCTCACTTCACTATCATCTGTAAGGGGGGAGGGAAATAACCCATTTGTGTGGAACAACTGAATGCTCCATTCAATTAAAATATTTCAAATATTATGCTTATTTAGGCACTCAGGAAATAGCTTCTGTTCTAAATCCAACTCCTTATTCAATACTTGCATGTCTTTTTTTGGCATGGAAGAACTGGGGTGTAGGCTAGAGGTTTGGGGGTGAGAGGATTCACCAGAAACAGGCAGAACAGGCAGTTTTACTGAAATACACTGCTAAGGGGAGCAGTGAGCGAGACAGGAGAGGTTTGCTGTGTCTTGTGTTGGTTATCTCCCTGGCAGGGGAGATCCCCTTAAAGGCAGGCAGTAGTGGTGAAACTTAACCCCTAGGCCACCAAGGAAGCCCCACATGTACTATTTAATCTTATTTTTCTGAAGAGAAAACCAAAGATCAAGGAGGTAAAGTGATTTGCCCAAATTGTACAGCTAGCTGGTGAGTGACTTAGCTATCAACTCACTTAGACTTTTTCCGTTATATCACTTAGACTACCATTAATTATCGATAACGTGGAGAAATGACAGCAGAAGCACCCTCAACCAGCTACCTCTGAACTTGCTCATATCTTTAACCTAATACCCCCTCTTACTCTGCAAAATGTACTTTCTGATCCAAGGCCACTGAACCAACACTAATGGCAAGTAAGCTGTTACACAGTAAACCTGTACACCTCACTGCTTACCTATTCCGTACTTACTAAAAGTGTTTGTGTTTATTTACAATCCTGTGTTTAACAGATACGCTGGTTATAGTAATTACAAAATATTAGTAAATGTGTACATTGATGAGCCTAAAAAGAAGAGAATTCTATGAAAGTTAAGTGGAATGCTTTGGGACTTCTCAATATAAATGAGTTATTAAATAATTTACTGTGAAATCAGGTGAAGGTTGTGTAACTATAAAATACACAGACCTTGGGTGAGGGTTAATCATCACAGTCTGAAGCAATGCCTGTGAAAGTGTCAGTCATAGACCACCTAACAGGTCTTTAGACTGTTGATAGCCTAGAGGAAATAAGGAGCTCACACAGGAATGTAAACTTAACGACATCACTAAATACACTTTAGTTGACATTTTTTACATAGTAAGACTTTTCCCTTGAAGGAAATAGAACATTAATTTACATTTCTGGCATGAGTTTTTTTTATCTCACGGTGGACAGAACACCGATTGAATGGGTTCCGTATTCATATTCTTTCAGAAGTGCTTTTAAGTTCTCTCTCCATTTATAGATACCATAGTGGAAATCATAGATCACTGTGGTCATGTCTGATGCAAGAAAGAAGACCCCAACTCACGAGGCTGACCATGGCTGGTATATGGCCTTAACCCTACAGGAATAGATTTGTGAATAATAGCCATATGTATCCAAGTTAGAATCCTTAAAAATATGTAAAGAGCATTTTTACAACTACTGACTTTTTCATTTTGTGAACCATGTAGGTCTGGTTTTTGGTTTTTTTTTTTTACATACAAGCTGGGGTACAGGCCAGAGATGTGGGGCGGCGAGAGGGTTTACCAGAGACAGAGTGGGGAGCAGAACAGGCAGATCAGAAATACACTGCTGAGGGGAGCAGTGGGTGAGGCAGGAGAGGTCCTCCGCACCATGTGGGATTCTCCCCGGCTGGGAGTCGAACTCGCATTGCGCGCTGCCGGCAGCTCCACAGCACAGCACTCAACCGCTGCGCCACCAGAGAGGCCCTGTGGACCATATAGGTTTACCTGACAAGGGAGCTTGACTGGAAATATGTCTTCTGGTTTCATAGCTATCTAGGCATTCTGTGCATGCCTCTGTTTGTTTATCTTTACCGTTCTGCATTGCACTTCTAAGGTTAATGTCAACTCCTTATATTTTCGGTGCCTAAAGAGTTCATAGTCCTTTCTTTCTATAACCGTCATAGAGTTTCCAGTTTGGGGAGAAGACATTAAGTAATTTAAATGAGATTATTGAGTTATCTGAGCAAGTAGTTAAAGATACTGTGTGATCACAGCAAAGAGATAATATAACGGTTAAAATAGCCCACTTTTTTCATATGTGTAGTAGATATCACAGTGCTTTTAGGGCACACAAAGAAGTGAAATCCCATTAGATGGCTTTTACCATAAAACTGCACTTCCATTTTCATTGTATATCAGAGTTCTTAATTGCTGGGTTTTCAGTCTACCATGTAGTTTATAAAAGCAAATCCTTAGCTTGTTGCAGCTGATATTTTTAATTTTTGTTAATTTATTAAATCAGAAATATTTCACAACAGTTTTTACCACAATGAAATATTTAACGTTGTACTAGACCCCTAATTCTAGATTTCAAAGTGTATTCTAAATTTTTTTTTTCCGCTGAAACAGAAATTTTGATGTCATGTCTTTGTGATAACTGATGAAAAGAATGCAGAGCTAACAGGTCAGGCTTCATCTATCCACACTTTAAGTTTCTGATTTCTTAAACAGATTGATGTCTATTATACATGTGACTCTCCACCCCCACTCCTATCTATTTGGTTGTTAGATATATAGTTAAGATAAAATTTCCCAAAGCTAAGCTCAGTCCTCCTCAGACTATATCCTGCTTACTTCTTACTACTTTTAAAGTTATTCTTTTTCCAGTCTCCCAGGCCTGAAAATGCTGTCATCTTTGACTTCTTCCTGTTTGTCACAGATATTTTATAAGGCCTGGCTCTTAACATCCACCCCCTCACCCCCACTTTCAGATCCTGTTGCTTCCTGACAATGGTATCTTCCCTCAGAAGTCCATTCTTCACTATTGCCAAATTAATTTTTTGTGGCATGACTCCATAAATCCTGAACTCAAGAACCTCTTCAAGTCTACCTGAAGGACATACTTACACCTTGATAATTCATTAAGAGTTTCATTCAAGCCACTCTAATGCTAAATTTTAAGATCTGTCAAATCAAGTTCTATAGCTCAATTTATTCATGTATTCTTTGATTTCAATTCAGTAAGTATTTGAATGCTGAGCACTGTACAAGTTATTAGGGATGTAATGGCCCCTGCCCTAATGGATTTTACTGTCTATTTTTATCTTATCATCTTTGTATTCTTTCTGCATGTAACACAAATATTTGTTGAATTTATATAGATACAAGGGTTTTAAAAAGAAATTTTTTTTAAAGATTTATTTATTTATACATACAAGCTGGGGTACAGGCCAGAGGCGTGGGGCGGCAAGAGGGTTCACCAGAGACAGAGTGGGGAGCAGAACAGGCAGATCAGAAATACACTGCTGAGGGGAGCAGCGGGCAGGCAGGAGAGGTCTGCTGCGCCTTGTGGGATTCTCCCTGGCTGGGCTTTGAACTCGCATGGCACGCTGCAGACAGCTCCACAGTGCAAAGCTTAACCTCTGCGCCACCAGGGAGGCCCTAAAATTTTTTTAATGTTTAGTTTTTATGAGGTTGGATAAGAGGTATGGAATGATGTACTTCTGAAACTGAAAATTCTCAAAATCTCAAATCTTTTCTAATTTGAGTAACTGACTTTTTCTGCCGTTGTGCATTTTTAAATGTTAGTGGAATTTTATTTTCAGATTTTTAAAAATAAGCCAAATTCTGATAATAAACCTGATTTGGTAAAGTTTTAAAAGTATTCCAAAATACTTTTTGAAATGATTTTTTTGAAATTGCACTGTAACTCACTCTTTTTATAGTTGAGGGGGGGTTGGGGAGGTAAAATGCCTCTGGGTTAGTACAGTAAAATCAATACTTGATGTGCTTTATGCAATACATATTATACTCTTAAAACTACAGAAATAGATCCATTAAAATTGATTACTCATAAAACAAATACTGTCATCTTAAAAACTATGGGAAGAGAGGTTTGTATAATAATGATTACCCATATAAACCAGTTACTGCATTGCCGTGGTTTAAATTTTTGAGTGAAGCCATAGCTTTAAAAGCCACACTGTTGAAATACACTCATCTGTAGTCTATCTTAATGACATTTTAGTGTTTCCAATATAATACTAAATAGTGTCATCTTTTAAATTCAAAAATTAATATTTGACCAGATTTAAAGTAGAAATTGCATTCCTTAATTATATTTTGAAAATGTATTCATAATTGGCACTTACATTTTAAATAGTGTGAGGTTTTGTATCTCAAGTTTAACATTAACTAAAGCAAAGTTATTAAAATGAAGAGAGCACAGAATATAATTTGATAACCAGGTTGAAGAAAGTATGTCAGTTTGAAAAGGTGTATGCTACTTAGCTGTTAGATTTCAAAGTGATTATGTCTAAAGAATGAAAAAGGAAAAAAGAAGTTCTTAAAGAATGTGATTTTTCTCTTGAAGGGAAGCAGAATAGGCCACTCCTGAAATGTGTAATTCTGATGTGTGGATTGTTTTGAGTAAAAGGCAATCAAAACCCTTAAGAAAAACCTTTACCTTCCCCTTAACCATCTTAAAGAATTTAGATGGGGGTGTGGCCCAGAAAGAGAGCTACTGCAAGAGAGAACTTCAAAACTTTTTATCTGAATGACCTATCTGTATGGCAGAACAAACATCTGATAACCAAATATCTGCTCCTCTAATCATTCTGTGATCCTGTTACCTTCCGTTGAAGCCCCAGGCCCTCATTCTGTTTCTTGGCACAGGATGGCATATGAGCGTCAATTATCCAAGTTGCCTTAGGTCTCATATCTTTGGGGCCCCTATATCTGAGAAATTAAGTTTGTTTTTCTCCTGTTAATTTGTCCTTTATTACAGGGGTTGTCTCAACCAAGAACCTAGAAAGGTAGAGGAAAATTATTTTCTCCCCTATTGTAAGTTGAAAAAATACTGAAAATGCTTTGTCATCAGAGGTAAATGTTTCTCTAATATGCTTTTTTTAAAATACCAAGCATTGGGGCCTCCCCGGTGGCGCAGCGGTTAAGCGCTGCGCTGTGGAGCTGTCGGCAGCGGCGACGTGAGTTCGACGCCCGGCCGGAGAGAATCCCACATGGTGCGGCAGACCTCTCCTGCCTCGCCCGCTGCTCCCCTCAGCAGTGGATTTCTGATCTGCCTGTTCTGCTCCCCGCTCTGTCTCTGGTGAACCCTCTCGCCGCCCCACACCTCTGGCCTGTACCCCAGCTTGTATGTATAAATTAAAAAAAAAAAAATTAAAAAAAAATACCAAGCATTTTTGTAATTTTAAGAATGGGTGCAGTATATACTTTTTATTCTTGCTCTTATAATTGTTGGATTCATCATTCATTCATTAGATAAATATTTACTGGACACCCTCTGCCTACCATATTCTAAGACCAAGACTACCGTGATGAACAAAGTTCTACTTAGTTTGCTCTGTAGTAAAGATAAAGACAATAAATAAGTAAATAAATATTTAACGTGCCTGGTGATGACAAGCGGAATGAAGAAAATTAAGAGGGTTAGGAGTCTGATGAAGGATCTTGTTTATATAGAGCAGTCAATGGAGACCATTTTGATCGTTTTAACAATGTAATGAGTTTTAATATCTATCCTGTATAAATAACTACCCTAGGAAATAGTTCTTATTGGAACTGGATCAACTCTTTAGCAGCACAATTTTATATTGTTTGGGAAAAGTTAGAGAGACAGAAGAAAAAATGTTACGTGAGTGCTGAAGTTCATGCCATGAAAGCATTCATGCTTATGCTTACTGTATATTTTTCATAAAGTATTTGGTATTCTACATCTGAAGGGGTGTGATCCTTTATATCTGAATCATTACAGTGTTGTAAACCAATGTTACCACAATAAAAAAGAAAAAAAGTATATGGCCCAAGATTGAGTTAAAGCTGAGAAGTATTTCTGTAATCCCTTTGTAACATGGGAACTATAACAAGCTATTATCTCAATAGATAATTTTCTTAAATGTTTTATTAGAATGAAGGTTTTTCCCCCCAAAGTAGCTACACGTGGACAGGCTAAACCTTAGGCAATGTTATTAGAGACCAAAATATAAGGGATTTTGAGCATTCTGTCTTTGAGGAGTATTTTCCAGATTTGTCCTAACTTCCCTGTTTATCAACATTTCACTTGTGGAAATATTCCTTTTGACATTCAAGACTTTTGTGGCAATACTGATTTTTAAAATCTTCAAATATTTTGTTTCATTATAACTTATTTATCTTCCTTCTAAGTTCTAATTTGTGTTTTCCTTGATTTTGCTTGCTAGAATATAATATAATGTATTGGTAAATTTTTTAAAAACTAGATTTTTTTAAAATTCTGTATTTTATTTACTAATTTATTAGTTTCTCCTTTAATCTTTATTTCATGAGTACTTTTAGAGACTGATTTGGTCATCAACTTGAGACAATAACTTAGCATATATCTTTTCTTTAGTTTTAAATCAACTATTTACAAAGTTACAAATCTTACAGTAAGATTAGCCCTTGCTTTGACTACCCAAGACAGCCACTGTGCTTTAGTATCGAAAATCTTCACTTTTTCAAATTCTCCCTTTTGAAATCATCAATCTCTCCTTCCTGTTGTAATGGTCATTATTTTAACCTGTTCCACATTCTTAAAAATCAGCAAATAAACAAGTAGGCAAAGCAAATCCACTGTCTTGATACCTGAGTTCTCCCAGGTATAATCCCATTCCACACACAGCCTCATTATTCAGCAGGATTTTGTGAAGAAGTTGTCTATACATGCCTGCTCTTATTAATTCATCTTCCATTCACTCTTCAACCCAACACGGTCTGGTTCTGTTTCCTACTCTTAACTGAAACTAGTCCTCTCTGATTTGGCAAAATGTTTGTGCTGCCAACTCCAGGGGACAGTTTTCTTTGGCGTGGTACCGGCCATCTTATTTGACGTAGTGCCTTCTGCCTTGACACACCTTTATCCTTTATTTGCCTGACTCCGTAGCCTGCTGGTTTCCCTCAACTTTATTTGTTGTGCTGGCTCAGTCTCCTTTAGAGTGGACTTGCCACTGTTGGACTCTGTCTATTAGGGTTCCTTAGAGCTTGGGTTTGAGCTCCATGGACATTTATCCAACTGTCCGGCATTGCCTCGTTGATGTTTCAAAGATACCTCTAACTTAATGTCAAAGAAATGAACACTAATTTTAAAAATACATAACTAATGAGGAAGTACGATAAACTAGCTAGACAAAGGTACTCAAGATTTCTATTATAGTGGGAATAAACGTGGAAATGAAACCAGAAAATATTGTTATTAAAATATATTATTCACTTGTAATGTTTATTTAATTATCCTTCTCTCTGCCATAGTATAATTTTAAAACCTCTTAAAGATCTGTTTGTTTTTCATCTTTAAATTCCTTGTGGTACTTTGTACATATGAATGCTTGGTAAATATTTATTTGAAAGAAGCAATGAAGACAAGACCCTCATGAACTATCTCATTGGCACTATGTAGATCTGTGCCATGCATGGCATGATGCTTACCTTTTCTGACCTCTGCCCACTCAGTGCCTGTAGCACTTATTGTCATTCCATCAAGTAAAAATGCACACACACACTCCAACTTTCAGAAACCACCTTGACGTGTAAGAGCAGAGGTTTAATGCTACCTTTGTTTCGAACCACAAGGTTTGAGTAATTGGAGAAGTCTTTCTAAGGGTGGAAGTCCCTACGCTCAACTTTAAAGGGTGAGTGGGATTTTAAGGCCAGAAAAATTAGGAGACAAACAGCATATAAGAGGAAATAACATATTGTAGACTTTGTTTTAACTGAAGCTTTGTGTCTGTGTTGGAAAATAGTTAGAAATAAAGTTGGACAGGTAGCGTGGAATTAAAAGGATGTTGACGAGAAGTCTGGGAGAGGGGAGAGAAGTGTCACTTCATTCTCCAGTGTATCCTGCATCCTACTGCCAAATTAATTCACCAAAACATTGCCCTGTTCAACAGTTCACTTTACATTGCCTGCTAGTCTTAGTCTTTATACCTTTGCTTTGTGACCAAGACATTTTATCTCATATTCATTTCTACTACCCCTTAAAATTAATTAGGTACAGGGGCCTCCCTGGTGGCTCAGTGGTTAAGCGCTGCGCTGTGAAGCTGTTGGCAGCACTGGATGTTCAATGCCCAGCCGGGGAAAATCCCACATGGTGCGGCAGACCTCTCCTGCGGGCAGCCTCACCCGCCGCTCCCCTCGGCAGTGTATTTCTGATCTGCCTGTTCTGCTCCCCACTCTGTCTCTGGTGAACCCTCTCGCCGCCCCACGCCTCTGGCCTGTACCCCAGCTTGTATGTATAAATAAATAAATCTTAAAAAAAAATTAGGTACAGCTGATTAGCTTAATGAACCTGAAATTTCCCCCTTTGTCAATATCCTCACTTTGTGCTTTTATTAATAGCTTTCTTCCTTTATATAATCTATCATTATTCTACCTATACAACTTTTTACTATTCTTAGAAGCCCTTTCCCTAATGAAACTGACCCACACCATCCTGATTTCTCCTTTTTCTTATAGTACTTAATTGTTTGCCCCACAATTTTTAGCCAAAATTGCATATGACTTTTCATGCCTCTCATTCCTGTTTCCCCACATACCTTTTATACTCCTAAAGAGTTGTGTGAGGCTAAAGTTTATGACTCAGAATATTCTTATAAGCCTGAAAGTAACTTTTTAGATTTTTGGTCAGTTGATCATGGGTGTTGCCTTTTGCGTGAAATTATTTAATCTAACATTAAATATTGAACATCCAGAAAGCTCAAATTAGGTATTTGTAGATCACATAGTTTCACGTGGCGGCATTACAGTGTTCCTATATATAAATTACCAAACATTTTTGTCTCAATAGCTAGATTTAACTTTTTTGAAGGTTACAACCAAGAAGTGTTCCCATAGTGCCTATTAGAGTGTCTTGTTCACAGTCACCATTCAACACTTTAAAGTTTGATTGCATTTGACTGATTTTTATTTTTTTTTATAAATTTGTGTTAACTGTAACCCTGTTCAGCCCATTGTTCTTATTGCTAACAACAGAGGGCACCATTGGGGTATATGCACACCCAAGAAATAGTGCTTGGTAGCTTTCTTGAGCCACACTTCCCTTTTTTCTAAGTAGTGTCATAGAAAGTCAGATACATACTGAATTGAAGAGGCACAGTCCTACTTACCAAAGCAATACTGGCTTCAGGTTATTTATTCATTTGAAGAAGAGTAAGTACTGTCATATTTTGGTCCTTTCTAGTTTTCTAACTTTCTCCTATTATTCTCATTATGCTTTGCTCAAATGAAATCTTACCGAGGATCTTACAATACTAACTAAATGCACTCCTTTCCAAGAGCGAGAAGATAAAAGGGAAAAGAAACAAACTAGACCTTCATAAGCCTCATTCCTCTTCATCCCCCATGCCTTGAGCACAGCTGGAAAATCATTATAACTCATCTATCAATAATTTTAAAATGCTTTAAAAATTATCTGTTTTGTCCTATCTCATTTAGAAACAGTATAAAAATAGAAGCATTTTCATTTTAAAGTGATTTTTAAATACAAAGGAAATGCTCTGGAATAAATTTCATGTTTCAGCAATAAAAGAGTTAATATACTAAGCAGCAGAGCCTGAGATACTGCAATGGGATAGTGCTTTCTGTCTTTGTCATTTGTGGTTTAAGAAAAGGGGGTGGTGTTCTGCATCTGAAAGGACTTTAATGAATGCTGTCAGTGTTTGTGAGAGCTAATGGTCAGTATGGGAAAGGGGAGCTGGGGAAAGTGGTCTGACTGCTTCAGGATAGGTGGAGGAGAGTTTGCTCTGATTGAACGGAATGTTCCACCGTGTTTCATCTTTATTCGTTGTCCTTTGTTCTTTATAATCTGATATATTGCTGTAAAAGTAAATGTAGATATATACGTGAATGTGATTTATTTTCCTTTCAATCTGTTTATTGTGTACAGCAGGGCATATACTTCTCTTGTCTTGGTTGGATGCACAAATCTGTGTGCAGTGCTTTTTTGCCCGTTGCCTAGACGATCACTTGGTTTCTCTGAGGATGTCTGGTTCTCGTAAAGAGTTTGATGTGAAGCAGATTTTGAAAATCAGATGGAGGTGGTTTGGCCATCAAGCATCATCTCCTAATTCTACAGTTGACAGCCAGCAGGGAGAATTTTGGAATCGAGGACAGACCGGAGCAAACGGTGGGAGAAAGTTTTTAGACCCATGTAGCCTACAGCTGCCTTTGGCTTCAATTGGTTACCGAAGGTCCAGCCAACTGAATTTTCAGAATTCACCTTCTTGGCCAATGGCATCCACCTCTGAAGTCCCTGCACTTGAGTTTACAGCAGAAGATTGTGGCGGTGCACACTGGCTGGATAGACCAGAAGTGGATGATGGCACTAGTGAAGAAGAAAATGAATCTGATTCCAGTTCATGCAGGTTGATTATTTTCTTACTGTTAGAAATGGGGTATGGGGGTATAGTCTCTATAATGCTTTAAAATAATTTAGTATTACTGTGTTAAGTCTATATATATTATACCTCTACATAAATATGCATGTATAATATCTTGGTGTTTGTATGTGGTGCTTTTGCTAGGATTTTTTTTTAGTGTTCCAATATTTTAATTCTGTAAAATCATAAAGGCAACAAATAGCATTCATTTTGAAATATCTTGTGTTCCATATATAGATCTGACTCTGCCTGGGAAATAATATATAGTAGCAATTTTATGCACCATTGCTTTGCAGTTTGCTTCACTCATTTACCTTCCCTAGTCACAGCAGAACTACAGAAGACAATTGTATAATATATAAATTTTTGTGACATTTTAGTTGGTAACATTATGGAGTGACTTTTTAATTTTAATGAAAATGAAAGGTTTTGTAAGGAGATGCACATTGTAGTTGGCAGTAATATTTTTCTCAGTTATTTCTTTGTCCTATCTATGTTGCAGCTCTCCAGACTAATACAGAGAATACAGTACATGTCTCTTTCTAAGATGACAGCTACTAATTCCTGTTACCTTCACTTCACAGAAAACTGTGCTGTTCAGGGAAATGAAGGACATTCCTTCAGTTGAGTTTAAGAGGACATACAGGGGCCAGATGTGGCCAACTGGTCAAAGGGGACGTGAAGAAAGGGAAAAAGAGTCTGAAGAGAATAAAGGAAAAACTAGTAATTTCATAATAACTTTATCCGTCTTCACCTTTGGAACCAGGCTTTATCTTTGAAATGAATGTTCTTATTAGTCAGTTTATACTACCTTTGCCTATTAGGTAACAAGTTAGAGCATGAAAATCATCTTTCTGATTCATCTTTTCTCAAAAATATTTCTAAGTATTTAAAGGCACAAAGAACTAGGCTGGGGGGCTGGGGGGGGCTCAAAAAAAAAAAAAAAAAAAAAAGGCACAAAGAACTAACATGTGTCTAGTTTGATTACTAAGATTCTTTTTCTTTTAACATTTCTTTGCAGATTTTGTTAACACTTGTAATTTGTATGTTGGTGTAAATATAGGAATCATAAGACATGGAGACAAGATGAGTTCTTATATTCAAGTATGTCTTACTTGGGGATATTTCTCTTCTCCTAACCTTCAGAACACGGAATTCTGAACTGTGGTGTTGGACTAATAATAAATATAGACCAGTCATCTATAATCATGTGTGTTATGGAGAGAGGGGAATATCTTTACATAAGTAGCTAGTATATTTAATTTAAATTTTTGAATAAGTTCATGACTTGGCATTATCTTGCAGGAATTGGAACCACTAATAATTTTAATATGAACATCAGCTGAGTTAATATGGTTTCATTCTTTTGATCTTTGAAGATTTGTTGCCATAGAGAGAATAATTTATAGATGAAAAAATTCAAAGTTTGTAATTTTTGTGGGAAACCAGAGTAATCTCTTCAGTTGAAAAATCAGTAAAATGTATCAAGAAAAAAATTAATAAAATTAGAAAAATAAAACATTCTTTTACCAGCTCAAATTAAAAAAAAAATCTTAACCTTTCCTAGCTGGAGAGATTATGCATATATGAGTATAAAATATACAAATTTTGGAAAAGTACACACTTGGTCACTAGTACTTTCTTACAACAAAGGTAGTTTGCATAGCTAGTAATTACTGAAATTAATCTATTCTGTAGTATCTCCACTGAGATATCAAGGTGGGATATATCCATTATGAAAGAAGAAAGATTTGCCCCTTTTTTGACTGAAAGATTGCTGTGTGCATGATTCAAAAATATAAAATTGGCATTTTGTAGGAGAAATAAAAATAAGAAAACATTTTTGAAGACCTAAAGTAAATATTTTAAAAATGCTAATCAAGAAGATTAATAAAGTAAATAATGGGAGTAAACAGTTCACATCTGCAACAATTATTCCTAAGATATTATTTCAAAAGGAAAATGTACAAAAAGAAAATGTCTCTAATTTTTAGGTAAAAGAGGGGAATTACATCAATGCAATTTAATAGTCCCAATGTTTTGAAATTTCTATCTCCTTATTTCAAAACAGGAAAAAGCATTTTAGATTAGAAATATCATTTGTGTATATACTTTTTTATCTGTTTTTTTTCTATATTAAATATATCTGATTCTCACATCTTCCTTCAGTCGTCAAACTCTGAGTCTTTGATTCTTATAAGGATACATTTATTTCCCCTCAGCTTTTTGATTAAGTGGGCATTCTCTCTCGGTAGTTGCCCTTCTATTGTAAACAGATCAAAGAATATCACTGTTATGTCAAAAGAAGTTACACTGACATTCATCAAATTTTTGTATATAACTTGGGAACAATACTTTTTCTTATGTAATATGTGCGGATAATAAAATATATAGTAAACATTTTGCCTATACACTAAATTTATATCTTAAAATGTTAAAAATAATAAGAAGATGCACGTGACAGATGGAGAATTGTTTAAGCAATTATAATATTTACATAGATGTCAAAACTTTGAAATTTCAATTTAATAGAAAAGGGAAGAAATAGCTGAGCAGTTTTATAGATTCAGAATCACAACACCTATGGTAGATCTGGACAATTGAAAGCAGAAGATCAGAGGCATCATTTATTGCTAATATGTTTAATCAGTCATATTCTGACTAGGAGAATGTGTAAGCTTTAGACTTCCAGTTATTTTTGCTGCCACACATTTAAGTGATTTAACTTTGAACTTTAACCTAGCCTCTTTTTCTCCAGAGGAGTCATCTAAATCTTTTACTTAGGTATTAAAATACAGACTTTTTATCTTTATGCCATGAGGAATTTTAGACCCTAAGTAACAGAGTTGTCCCCTTTTATGTAAGCAGTAGGTTCCGAAGACATTAATGCAGGACAAACTCTGACCGGAACCAGCAGGGCTTACGCGGCGGCCCTCCGCGTGTTCCTGGCATAAACGCTCTCAACTTGTCTTGCTGACTTTCAAATCATGGAGTTGTTGACATATTGGGGGAAATTTCATGCTTTCAAGCTTTGTATACAAGATTAGAGTTGAAAACATTTTATGTGTTTTTAATCAATATGCAAAAAAAATTACTGAACTTTACAAATATTCAAAAATAGTAACAGCTGCTGTCAACTGGGTTGATAAACTTGACCATACTATCTGTGAAGCGCTGTTTTAAACATTTCAGTATATTACCTCGTGTAGTCTCTACAACAAAATTTTAGTTGCAAATATTATTCTAATTTTACAGATGAGGCCAATGGAGCATAGAAAGCCTAAGTAACTTGCTCCGGGTTAGTAAGTAAAAAAATAATAATAATAATAAAAAACTTCATATTTTACAACAATTTTAAATTTACCAAAAATTGCAAAAAATAGTATAAGTTTCTCTATACCCCATGCCCAGTTTTCCCTAATATTGTTTTACATTAGTATGGTATATCTGTTATTACTATTACTGAACCAATATTGATAAATTACTGTTAGCTAAAATCCATGCTTTATTCAGATTGCCTTCATTCCTACCTAATGTCCTTTTTCTGTTGCAGGATCTTGTCCAGAATACCATGTCACCCTTAGACTTGTATACTTAGACTCCTCTGGGCTGTGACAGTTTCTTTGTGTTTGATGAATTGGCAATTTTGGGAGTACCGGTCAGGTGTTTCTTTTTGTTTTTTTTTTTAATTGAGGTTTTTTTAAAAAAAAATTTTTAAATGTTATTTATATCTTTTACATTTTGTATTCCCCTTGGGTAACCCACCACCGATTCACCTGTGACCCATCACCATGGTCCCTTGTGCCCTTTTCTACCCCATTTTGAGCCCTTCTCCTTTCCCTCCCTCTCTGGGTGTCTCGCTCATATTTGGTTCCCCTATATCCCTGTTATAAGTGTAACCATTCGATATTTTTCTCTTTCCTTTTGGGTTACTTCGCTGAGCATGATTCCTTCTAGTTCCATCCATGTCACAGCGAATTGCATGTGTTTATCATTTTTGAATGCTGAATAGTATTCCGTTGCGTATATGTCCCACATCTTCTTGATCCACTCATCTATTTTGGAGCATCTGGGTTGTTGCCATACCTTAGCTATTGTAAACAGTGCTTCAGTGAACATACTGGTGCATGTATCTTTTTGGATTATTGTTTTTGTGTCCTTTGGGTAGATTCCCAGGAGTGGTATTTCTGGGTCACATGGAAGCTCCATGTTTAGCCATACAGCTTTCCATAGTGGTTGGACTAGTTTGCAAGCCCACCAGCAGTGTAGAAGTGTTCCTTTTTCTCCACATCCTCGCCAGCATTTGTTGTTGCCTGTATTTTTAATGTGCGCCATTCTCACTGGTGTGAGGTGGTATCTCAATGAGGTTTTGACCTGCATTTCCCTGATTATGAGTGATGATGAACATTTTTTCATGTACCTGTTGGCCATTTGCTTCTCTTCTTTGGAGAAGTGTCTTTTTAGTTCTTCTGCCCATTTTTCGACTGGATTATTGATTTTGTTTTTGTTGAGTTGTGTGAGCTCCTTGTAGATTTTTGTTATCAGACCTTTATCGGTTGTATTGTATGCAAAGATCTTCTCCCAATTAATAGGGTGTCTGTTAGTTTTGGTTAATGTCTCGGTGAGGTGTTTTATAGAATGTCTTACCCAATGTTTTTTACTCTGTAATCACCTCATGATTAGATTGAGGTGGCAAATTTTGGGCAAGACGACTATAAAACTAAAGTGCCATTTTCATCACGTCATATCAAGGGTACATACTATCAACCTGCCAGGTCATTGTTGATACAGTTATTTCACTTGGAAATAACTGCATTTTGAGCTCATCCAGTTAAGATGTAGATTTTTATGTTCTCATATCAGTAGGTAGACCTCTGAAAACTTTTAATCACAAAGTTCAACTTGGATTAACATGTTAATAATTCATTCTAAACATTTTCATCCTCTCTTTGCACCGACTTTTCTTAGCCTGGTTCTTAAAAATGCCAAGTCTTTATGGGTTGCAAGTATAAGCTCTTCTGTATCCACAGCCATCTGACCTGTCTTCTTGGTCGCTTATTACTCTGGTTCAGCTGCAGCTGAATCATCTGAGAAATGGTTTTTAAAAAGTATATATATATACACATTGAAATTTTTTCACCATTTCTCAGATCATTCAGCTGTAACACACACACACAGTTGATCCTTGAATACCGTGGGTTTGAACTCACAGTTCACTTATACTTGGGTTTCTTATCAACAGATGATGTAAACTTATGGTATCAAAAAATACAGTACAGTGTTGTAAATGTATTTCCTTTTATGATTTTCTGAGTAACGTTTTCTCTAGCTTAGTTTATTGTAGGAATATATTATATGCTGTTTATGCTATTGGTAAGGTTTCTGGTCAATAGCAGGCTATTCGTAGCTAAATTTTGGGACTCAAGAGTCACAAGTGGATTTTTGACTGTGTGGGGGTCAGTGTTCTCACTGCCCCACATTGTTCAAGGGTCAGCAGTATATGTGAACTTCCATTTGTCTTTTATCTTTTTAAATACAATTTTCTGTCTTATAATATCATTACACAGTTATATACTCTGGATATTCTTTATAAATTAGTAAATACCCTTATGTTTGGGGACATGCTTAAAAGTATACTGAAAAAGATACACCAAAAAAATTTAGAGAATGCTAAGCTATTCCAAGCAATTTACATTTGTATTGTACATTTGTAATTTTGATATTTGTAAAGAATGCCAAAAGATTCATGATGTAATAATTTGCACTCTCTCGCAAAGGCATGAATTCCAAATGCCAGAAACTGAGGCAGAGTAAATCACTTACCTAGGGAGTGAGCCAAATAGAACATTTAGAGTTTCAACACAGCTTTGTTTTTCACTCAAAATCTTATACAGTATAATTCCTATCAACTATTTTTAAAAGGTCCTTGGAAAAATTACTCCATTACAAAGCCTAATAGAAAATTTTGTGACAAACATAAAGAAATCTAAGTAGTTTATAATAAAAGGTAGTAATAGGGATACGATGGATATTGTGTGTGCACACATGTATGTGCACATGTGTGAAACCTAAGGAATTGCAAGGATTAGGTAGTGTGTCTGTTTAATTATTTTCAGTTTATGAAACTTGATTCTTCACATTCCAGATCCCTTCACCAAAGAATCTGATCTTTTTTTGTATCCCCACAGTTTCTAACAACTAGTGCAATACTGCATATTAGGAATTACTCTAAGTAGTTGGTGACTTAAATCTGATTAGTACTTGCCTCTTTTCTATGTTTAGTCACTTTTCCGACATAAAATTCATTGCCTACTGTAGAGGGACGGTAGGCTAAAAGTTAAATGTTTCCTTGTAGCTTGGAAATATCCATCAATGTAAAGTTCATTACAATGAGTATCTATGATAGAAGATTGAATGATCTACTGCAACTCTTGAAATATGACTTACTATCTTAGTAATATATAAATCAAATTAAGCAGAGTTGTTAAATGTATTTCCTCTGTTACGGAAAAGATCAAGTAGAAATCACATCAAAATCCCTTATAGAAGCTCCATACATGGCCTATTCCCAGATAATTGTATTATGGGTTAGGAAACCTACTGGACTTACTAAAGGTGATTTTAATCAGGAAATTTTAATCAGGAAAGTTGTGAAAACTGATAATGCTGGAAGTGATCCTTTTAAAAGACAACCAAGCAAATACCACCATATGAAGACAAAAGGCTGGTATTACAGGGCTTCCCATTGGCCCTTGAAAAGCAAGTTTCTATTACTGGTAGCTTACTTTGTGTGCTTATTCTGTGCTGTGCATTCATTCTAGCATTCATTATTTCAATTATTGCAGTTTCCCCATGAGGGATTCCCTAAATATAAGAACTATGTATTGCTTGTTTCTGTTTTGCTGTTGAAAAGGTAAGGCTTAGAGAAGTTAAGTAGCTTGTCCAGAGTGATACTTAGTGACAGATTGTTCGATCAGCACTATGCAGAACAATTTTCTGTATTGATGGAAATGTGCTATATCTGCACTGTCCAATTTGGCAGACACCATCCCCATGGGGCTAATGAACATATGAAATATGACTGGACCAACTAAAGAACTGAATTTTTAATTTCACTTAATTTTAATTAAAATACCTCCCATAGGGCTAGTGGTTACTGTATTGTACAGCACAACTCTAGAATCTTCCTAAAATGCTGTTAATAACTGCACCATACTTCTCCATTTCAACCCTCCAAATCAAAGCACACAATAGGGAAATAAATAGTAAGAAAGTATGACACTGTAAATTACTCAGATCTCAGAGTATTAAAAGCAGTTTATTATCCAGGGGTAGATCTGTGATCTTTGTCCCATGGAAACTTAAGAGATGCTTGCTCTCCTATACCTAGGTAACTGTCACATAGCAGTAGCCTTATGTCTAAGATCCCAATTCTAATGTCATTTTTGGGTTAAATTGTCCTCATTCATACTGTACCTTCATTTTTCCATCATACCCTCAGTCTTTACGCTTAATGATCCCTTAAGATAAAGGTAAACAAGAATGTCCACTCCTTTGTGAGTGGTTTGGCCAACACTGAATATCTCCTGATCCTGGTTGATCACTTTGGCCAATTAGACCCTCATTTTTTTTTTCCTTTGCAAAGTAAGGGAGTTGAATTAAGTGATAGCATAGGTTCCTTCTCTATATAAAAACTCAGTCCTTCTAATGCCTAAGATCCTATAGTGGTGTTGCTATGTAGTAAATTCTCTTTTTTTCTCTAGTAAATCCTTGCTTTGTAAAATTATATGGGCAAGGTCCCAAATTTCTTGAAAATAAAACAAGAAATGCTAGAAAGTCATCCTAGTTCTTCAAGTCTTTCGAGCAGCATTATTCCTTCCTCTTTCATGCTCCTTTTATAACCAGGTTAAAGGATTAAATTGTGCTCAAATCCCAGAGTTCAAGAGAAAATAAAATACCTAAACTTTTCTTTGAGACTTTCTTTCACAAATAGTACAGACTGAAAGCTTATCAGCAAATGACCTAATCTGAGATTTCACAGACACAACTCACCAACTTCACAATGTCTGAGCCCTGAGCCTACTGACACACAGGAAGGGGGCTACCCAAAGTTGAGGGTCCCACCAAAGGAAATTTAAAACTCCAGTCATCTGAAAAACTTACTACTTCTCCATGTATAAACTGCCCTGTAACTCACCAGTGAATTTCAGCCAAGGCCATATTCCTTTACCCTTAACGTGCTTCTAAGCCAATAAAATGAAACCCCTTTATTCTTGACCTTACTCCCCCACACCCATCTAAATCTCTTCCCCTACCTAGAGCATGGGAGGTTTCAGTTTTTCTGTTGCCTCCTTGCTTAACCACTTGCAATAAACTCTCAATACCTGGTGCCATAATCGACTTACACACACCAGATGACGAGTCCATTGCTACAAAACACATTTTAAGTGGAGGGTGTCACCATTTCCATAGGACACTAGTCAGAAAACTAAACTTCCTTTGGTCCTTCATTTGAAGCAGTGGAAGTGATTGTTTCACCCAGAAATCTCAGTGGATTAATTGTCACATTGAAAAAACATGTTTATTTAACCTGTGGCGACAGTTGAAGCCTTGAAAGTAAATAACAAAGTTTGAAATGTTTTAGAAGCCTGGTTATTTTGTTAAAGTGTCAGCATATGAATGATTGTGATGTTTTACCTTTATATTCATTTAAAAAATAACAACTAGTCCATTAAGTTCTACTGTCTCATTTTAAATATCTTATTCAAAAAAATTCAGTTTACACATCTTTGAAGTCAAGTATCCATTGTGTAAGTCAGTATTTTGAACCCGTAGTTGTACCACATGCTGATTTTTGTAATGTATCCATCTCTTAGCCGTGGTGCACACCACTGGTCTTCAGCCTGCAGTGTGTGTTAAAATCACCTGTAGCGCTTTATAAAAATGTGATGCTTAGGTCCCCACCTCACACCTAGTAAATGAGGCCCTGAGCACAGATGCTGAAGTGCTCCCCATGTTACCCTGATTCATGGTGGAGATTGTGGAACCAAACACCCTATAATGTAAGTTATAGGTTACCTGGGCTTTTGAAGACTGATCAGAAAGTCAAATGAATGATTTTTTTTTTTTTAAGATTTTTTTTTTTATTTATACACACAAGCTGGGGTACAGGCCAGAGGCGTGGGGCGGCGAGAGGGTTCACCAGAGACAGAGCGGGTAGCAGAACAGGCAGATCAGAAATACACTGCTGAGGGGAGCAGTGGGCGAGGCAGGAGAGGTCTGCCGCACCATGTGGGATTCTCCCCGGCCGGGCGTCGAACTCGCGTCGCCGCTGCCGACAGCTCCACAGCTCAGCGCTTAACCACTGCGCCACCAGGGAGGCCCCAAATGAATGATTTTTAACACTGTTTTATGATAACATGTTTTATATTCTAAACAGTTAGAAATGAACTGGAACATAATCCTTTTTTAAATGAAGGTTGACTTGGATTTATTTCGCCAGAATAGATTGTCTTCCTGCCTTGAAATAATGATGCCTTCTTATGCCCTCAAGTATAATCTTTAGAGAGATGACTATCATGAATACAACTTGGCTCTTTTTCAGCAGAGATGTTGTATTGACTAGAGAAAATACCTCAAAAATGGGCACAATATAACATCTATTCCCTATATATCTACATATATCTATATATAGTATATATGTAGATATAGATATATATATATATAGTTAATATAGCTATTAACTAACCCATGTCACATTCACGTATAGCATTTGTAAAACACATTGATATGACCATTTTGATGTTTTTAAAAGAGAAAAATGATGATTTTTTTTGTCTAGTAGCATTGATTTTACTTCCATTACATTTGAAGGCTTTAAAAGGACTTGATGGGAAAGATCTTTTCATTGTGACAGTGCTGTTTCAACCCTTGTGTTCTCTTTTTTTTTTTTTTTCCCAGGACTTCCAATAGCAGTCAGACATTATCATCCTGCCATACTATGGAGCCATGTTCCTCAGATGAATTTTTCCAAGCCCTTAATCATGCTGAGCAAACCTTTAAAAAGATGGAAAACTATTTGAGGCATAAACAGTTATGTGATGTAATTCTGGTTGCTGGTGATCGCAGAATTCCAGCTCACAGGTAATAGTTTTCTGAATTTCTATATGTGACATAGTTCTTTGATGATTTAATTACCTATGTTGAGGTGACTCATTCCAGTTGAATATTAGGAGGGGATGCTTTTGGGAAGAGGTACATTTTATGGAATTTCCACAAAGAAGACAGCACATATGAATTTGTCGCATATTAAATGACCCTGGAAGAATCATTTTTCCTCTGTAGAAGCACAACACTAAAGCACACTAGCTTCAGACCAGCCAGAATTGTTTGGTATAGATTTCAGCTACTACAAGCAGTTTTCACCCCATGTAATTCTGTCTATTAAATAACTTTGAACTCAGTGTAAACTAGAATTGTGAGTATTTAGAAGCAAAAATGATGATGCTGTGGCATGGCAAACACTGTTAATAAGAGTTTTAAAATAGTCACATCTATCGCAGCTTCATTTTGCTGCCCTCCAAGGAAGATGAGAAGCAGTGCTAAGGAACAAATGTCTTTAACACAAATGAAGTATAATTTCTTGAAGAAAGGAAAAGAAACTATTTCATAAGGAACAATTCATTACTTTTATTCTGATTATTCCATATTCACTCGTTCAGTGATAATCAGCGTTATGATCCCATTAATGTCCCTTTATAACTAATTGACACTCTGTCTAAAAGGTTTTGATAAACCCTCCAAAGTACAAGTAAGCTCATTAGGAAGAATGGACTTGATGAGGATCTTGATTGGCTCAATCAGTATACATTTATTGAGATGCTGCTATGTGCTGTGACAGGAAGTTCACATTCAAGCACAGGTTTCTTTGAGTAGATACTACAACCTGAGTTTTACAGAGACATCTCAAATTCTGTATTTCTAGAACAGAACTCATTACCTTACCTGCCACCTTGTCACTTAGATTACAGTACAGGAAACTCCTTACTGCCCTCCCTGCTTTCACTCTTTCCTCCTACATTCTGTTTTCCACATGATTACCTGAGTGATCCTCAGATTAAGAGGAATTCAGATTAAACTTTGCAGTGACCCCTCATGTCACTGAGTGTGAAAGTGCAGTGGTCCCTGTGACCCAGCCTGCTATGACTTCTAACATTCTGACCTACTGCTCCCCTCACTCACTTTGGGGTGTCAGCCACACAGACCTCCTCTCCCTTGTTTTTCCTTGTGTGGATCAGGCATGCTACTCCTTCTGGCTGAGTGCTGTTCTGAGATACCTATAGGATGACTAATCCTGCACATCCTTCAAGTGTTTGCCCTGTTGTCATCTTCTAGTGAGACCACTTTTTATGAACCTACCACCCCCTCTTCATTTGCACTTACCCTGCTTTTTCCCTATAGCACTTACTTTTTTTTTTTATTGTTATTTATGTCTTTTACATTTTGTATTCCCCTTGGGTAGCCCACCACCAATTCACCAGTGATCCATCTCCATGGTACCTTGTGTTCTTTTCTATTCCATTTTGTGCCCTTATCCGCCATTCCCACCCCCCCACCCCCCGCTGAGTGTCTCTCTCCTATTTGGTTTCCCTATAATCCTGTTATAAGTGAAACCATTCGATATTTTTCCTATAGCACTTACTTTTAAATGTACTATAAAATTTACTCCTGTTTATTTACGCCTTCCTTCCCTCCTGATTGTAAGATTTCCATGATAAAAGGGGTTATTTGTCTATTTTGTATGCCTGTGTATCTCAGGTATCTAGAATAGTGCCCAGTACTTACTAGGTGCACATCAGGATTTGTTCAGTGAATAATAAATAAACAGGCAGTTCTCAGAAAGAAACCTGAAAACGGCCAATGAACATTTGAAAAGATTTTCAACCTCACTAGCAATCAAATAAATGAAAATTAAAACAACAATGAGATGCCATTTAACACCTTTCAGATGGCCAAAACTGTGAATATCTGACAGTATTTAGGGAAATGTCAATTACTATACACTGCTGGTGGGGGTCTAAAGAAGCACAGCATCTTGGAGAGTAATTTGGCAAACCTCTCTGACTCAGTAGAGCATTCCTATGGAGACAGGCAATGAAATTATAGAGGAAAATAGGAGCTTCAACAATTACCTGTGTCATTCTATTTCTTTTAAAAAATGGATAAAGTAAATTTATAAAACTGATCCGGCAGGGAAATATCTTCAAAACATTATCAGGTGAAAAATGAATGTCTTAAGTATATATTTATAACCTGTTTTTATTTATATATAATGATCAAAAGTCTGGACAGAGATAACTAACATCATAATATGCATACTTTTATATAGTATGTTAATATATTTATATAATAATATAAAAATCTAATAACAAAATGTTAAGGTTTTGTGTGTGATAAAGTATAAAATAACCTGCTAAAATCATTTTCAAATTTCCCCCCAGTATTCACTATCTCTACAATTACATAAAAAACATAACAGGTTATTTTTAAAAGTGAGGAATGCAAATTAGCCTTATTTGTTTTCTCTTTTTTTATGTAGTCAATTTAATGGTGTGGGCTTGCAATTTTTTCTTTCCTGGATGCTATAAACCAATATTTGAGTAGTGAATAGGTAAATCATTTACCTCAGCAGAAAATTTTTAGTAATGACAATTTATTATTCAAAGAAAGGAAGTAGAGCATGAAGTAATTTGTCAAACTTAAAAATGCATTTTCCAGTACCATGCAGTTTGTTTGTTGTTGTTTTTTAAGAGAGAAAGGAAGAAGCAGTGTTTTATTAGGGAACATCAACTTTATTGTGGTCATTGATTTTTTTTCTCCTAATACGTTCTCAGATTGGTGCTCTCCTCAGTCTCAGATTATTTTGCTGCCATGTTTACTAATGATGTCAGGGAAGCAAGACAAGAAGAAATTAAAATGGAAGGTGTAGAACCAAATTCACTATGGTCCTTGATTCAATATGCATACACAGGTAATACATCTGAAAATGTAAATTAAAAATCTCTTAGATTTATGTTATGTTGTTAGAGTTCAGATTTCTGCTTTTAATAAAGTGCCGCAGCTAACAGTTAATTCTATTGTTGTAATCCTCACCCCTTGATAACTGTATAGGTTAAAATCTCTATATTAAAACCTTTAAAATATTTAGCACATTTACGCTTTTGAATGGAATCTCAAAATGTTAATATAAACACCATAACTTGATGAATTCTGTAATTTTTACTTAATGCATTTAGAAGTTGAAAGCTACTAATGTAAGTTACTAATTAGTGTCATTTGAAAATATATTTTAAAAATTTTAATGGGTATCACAAAGAGCTAATAAATTTTTTTGTATTTAGTACTTTTTTTGAAGTGTCTTCAATCATGTAGGTCTGGAATACATGTCCCATGGAATACAGCTTTTGTTTAGAGTTATTGCTTTTAACACCAATTATTTTACATACTAAGGCTTATAAAATTACATCGTTAATGAAATTTCTTTTTATCATTAAGGCCGCCTTGAATTAAAAGAAGATAACATTGAGTGCCTGTTATCGACAGCTTGCCTCCTTCAGCTTTCACAGGTTGTGGAGGCATGCTGCAAGTTTTTAATGAAACAGCTTCACCCATCCAACTGTCTCGGAATCCGTTCTTTTGCTGATGCCCAGGGTTGTACGGATTTGCATAAAGTGGCTCACAATTATACTATGGTATGTATTTATTGAAAACCAGGACGGCACATGCTTTTTGCCTTGTTCTTCCATGCTGCGTTCTTTTCTTTTTTTTTTTTTTTTAAAGAT